>JABUQX010134540.1:0-12083 GCA_015478945.1 Trachelipus rathkii | reverse complement strand
CAGTAGCGCTGGATTCCAATGTGGAAGGGTGATTGTTTGGCAGTTTTCACATTTATCATTGAAACTACTTTTTCAGCATTTTCGTGCCCTTTCAAGAAATTATGAAACTGGTTATAGTTGGAAACATTAAACAAGTTAGAGGATAAATTCTTTAGCCATCTGAGTCAGACAAGAGCAAAACGTTAGGGATAGGGAAGTTATTGGTGATATTCCACAGGAGGCAAGTTAGATTTTAGCGAAAGGGGATGGTGTCATTTAAAATGAAGGCAGTATGAGTGAGACCATGCTCACACACACACACACACTCGACACACACACACTTTAAATATAGACAAACAAGAACAAGGAAAAACGGAATAAAAAAAAGTTTCTTACACAAATACCTAACTTAAAAAATTTAAGTACAAAATAAATATCATGCTACTATACAATGAAAAATAAAACTTAAATCCTATATAACTTTACTACACTCGGGTAAAAATACAAAATTTGTTAAAACCTAAAACAAAACAAAAAAAAATGAAAAAAAAAAATGAAAAAAAAAAAAAGATAAAAAAAATAAAATAAAAATAAAAATAAAACTAAGACTTATCTTTTAAAACGTCAATCATAGACCACGCCGAAACGAATAAATGATGATAATTACTAGATTAATTTAATAAAACTTTCAATTTAAACAAAATAGTTTAAAAAATACACATACACATATACATATATATATATATATATATATATATATATATATATATATATATATATATATATCTTATATATATATATATATATATATATATATATATATATTTCCTCTTCCCAGTTGCTCCAGCTATGGCCTCATCCGCCCTTGTATGGGGTACTTGTTCTCATATCTGGGGGCTCTGGTTTCACCCGGCTTTTGGATAGGGTCGAGTCAAAGGCCAAAAGTCTTATAAACTGTTCTGTACATTCAGTTCACTTGACCTCTATCTTTGCGGCGCGATGTTTGTGCACTATCTCTCTTTTCTATAGGTACTGTAGCGGCAGGTGCTCGAGGAACTTATCACTCGCGTACCTCCACCTTCACGTCGCCCTCGTAGCACTAAGGGTGCTGTGTCTGCACATGAGTTTTTGTGTTGATGTAGGTAACTGCAGGCTAGTTCGCTGCGGTGCTTCCTTCTTTCCTGCCACACCTGTTCTGGAATTCTTCCATCTTCTGTGTTTCTTGCTGAATTTAATCTCCCCCACTTCAAAGCCTGCGTGCATACTCATCTGCATGTTGCTTTAGTTGTTGACTTAGGAGGCGTGCAACACCCCTCTTTGAATATGGCTCTGCCCGTGAGTGGTGGTGACAACTGCTTAAAATATATATATCTATCTAACTATCTATCTATCTATCTATCTATCTATCTATATATATATATATCACTATATATATAATATATATATGTATATATATATATATATATAACTATATATATATATATATATATTCATATATTATTGTGTTTGTGTGTGTGTGTGCATGTGTGTAAATAGAAAATTAAACTTGCAACTGCAAATAATTATTCATCAGACTATTTAGTATTAACTATTTACACATGAAATAAAGTAAAAAGTATAAAAACCTCTCTGAAATTTTTCTTTCTTGAAAAATCTCAGAAGAAACTTTAATTTTTATCTTTCCTTACTCTTCCAAATGCTCAATAAATAGTTTTTTTTTCTCCTCACTTACTCTTCCAAATATGCTATAAATAGTTCTTCTCCTTCCTTACTTTTCCAAAGAAGTAATAACAAAAGTTGTTTTTCTGTACTCATCCAAATACCAATAAATATTTTCTTTACCATTCTTTTTCTTTTAGATACGCAATAAATAGGTTTCTCCTTCCCAACTCTTCCCACATGCAGCGTAAACAGTTTTTCTCCTTCCTTACTCTACTCAATAAATAGTTGTTTCTCCTTCCTTACTCTTCCAAACACTCGTTAAATAGTTTTTTCACCTTCCTTTTCTTCCAAATACAGAAAATAAATAAGTTTTCGCCTTCATTACTCTTCCAAATAAGTAGTAATTAGTTTTGCTCCTTCCTTACTCTTCGAAGTACGCAATAAATAGTTGTTTCTCCTTCCTTACTCTTCCAAATATGTAATAAATAGATTTTCTCCTTCCTAACTCTTCCAAACACGTAATAAAAAGATTTTTCTAATTCCTTAATCGTTAAAATAGGCAATAAACAATTTTCTCTCCTTCCGTATTTTTCTAAATACACACAATAAATCTATTTTTTCACCTTACTTTTCTTCCAAATACGCATTGAATAGGAAGTTGAAAAATCCTAGCATATTTCTCCGATGTTTATTTGTGAAAGCAGGAAATAATTCTTAGTTTGAAATAAAAGAATAATTATTCATTTTTGAAACATCGACTGATATTAATGATGCATAATTATATTTCATATTTTTCATAATGATTACTAATTTATTATTATTATTATTATTATTATTGTTATTATTATTATTATTTTTGCTATAATTGGAAATATCGTGTGTGTGTGTGTGTGTGTGTGTGTGTGTGCTAATACATTGTCATTATTATTATTATTATTATTATTATTATTATTATTATTATTATTTATATTATTATTAATATTATTATTATTATTATTATTATTATTATTATTATTATTATTATTATTATTGTTATTATTAATGTTGTTATTGCTATTATTTATTATTATTATTATTATTATTATTATTATTATTATTATTATTATTATTATTATTATTATTATTATTATTATTATTATTATTATTATTATTATTATTATTATTATTATTATTATTATTATTGTTGTTGTTATTGTTATTATTAGTGTTATTGATTTGCTGTTATTTATTATTATTATTATTATTAATATTATTATTTATTATAATTATTATTATTATTATCATTATCAATATAGCATTATTTTATCATTATCATTATCATTATCTTTTATTATCATTATTCTTATCATCATTATCTTATTATCAGCATTATTATTATTATTATTATTATTATTATTATTATTATTATTATTATTATTATTATTATTATTATTATTATTATTATTATTATTATTATTATTATTGTTATTATCATTATGATAATTATCATTATAGTTATTATTACTCCTTCACATTTAATGATTACACCATGTAGCACATTTTTTGTCTTTGGGTAACAACTCTAATTTCCTATTTTCTTACACCTAGAGGGTATGAACAATGGCGAATATTTCCTCCAAACTTTGATTTTGTGACCAGGATATTGATATTTCACAAATTTATCAAATCTGATATTAAAAATTGGTAAATATAATCAATTTCTATTATAGAAAAATGGCATATAATTCAAAAGTAGCATGTACTTATTCTTAGTTTATAGAACAGCGACCTCAAAATATTTAGAAGTGAGTTTTCCAGATTAATGCATATACGGTAAATAGTGAGGCGGCATAGCCAAATAATCGTTCATTTTGTAACAGACACCAAGGTTAGAACAAAAGTTAATTTTTATATATAGAACACATCCTTCTATAGTGCGAAGCTGGGATGCACCCATTGCATTAAATGGAGGGCTCCTTCAAATATTACTTTCAAAATGTATTTATTTTTCAATAATAATCGACAGTAAAATAAATGTTTTGCTTATAATTTGCATACAAATTTTTAAATAAGTAAATATTGGGCTTATTATATTATTATATTAGGTTCGGAATATATATTATGAAATTACACCGATAATTTCATTTGCAGGGTGTGCTGTTGAACGAAAATTTGAGGGCTACCGTTATATTTAATTAATATTACAGCAGATCACTAACCATGGTGAAGAAGATGCAATATGTAAATATTGCAGAAGCAGAGGTATCAACTCTAATAAACAAATAGCCACTAACTGGGATTTGTGTGTCATTTGCCAAAGAGATATTAACGAAAAGCTGTCCTCTCCAGGAAAATTGAAATTGAAAGATTCTGGAACCGGTTATAGAACGCTTGCAGAGGGGACAAAGCAAAGGGACCACTTAGAACATTGGGGATTTGCAGACTTGATGAAGGTAGTGGCGTAGAGAATACATCGCATGTGAATAATGCAGTTTGGCATAAAAGGTGCAGTCGAGGCAATTACAATTAAACTAAACTAAACAGAATACTCCATCGGGAACATACACAATCGGAGATTGAGAAAGCTTGACCAAATAAACATCTGAGAACCTCTGCGCTCGTTTTTGCTGTCGGTAAAGAAGAAAGCGATCGACACGTGTGTTTCTTTTGTAATCAAGAGGCAAATAGGAAAGACCTAACTCAAGCCGAAATCTTTGGGTTGGACACTCGCGTTTGAAGTGCAGCTCTGCTACTGGAAGACACTAGTCTGATTGCCAAACTAAGTGAAGGAGATATGATTGCCATCGAAGCGATGTACCATTTAAAATGCCATTGGTCACTGTATAACCTTGCAAGATCAAAGAAACAAGAACAAAACTATGTGGATGATAATAACGCAATGCGATGGATTGCTTTTGCGCAACTAAAAACTTATGTTGAGTAAGCAGCACAGGATGAAATTATTACACCGGTTTTCAAGCTGTCAGACCTTGTAAAGTTATTCTGTGAAAGACCACAGCAAATATGCACATACTATGAATGAGTACATTCGACAAGGTAGAAGGAGAAGCTTCCAGCTCATATACCAGGATTAATCGCTTTCAAGAAGGGTCGCGATGTATTACTAACATTTGAAGAAGGTGTCGGCCAAGCACTTTCAGATGCATGTGAAAAGAACAATGATACAGATGCAATGTCTTGCGCGAGCAGCTAATATAGTCCGCCGTGATATGTTCGATGAAAACGTTCGGTTCAATGGAACTTTCCAAAAGGGATGTCAGGAAAGATCGGTACCTAACACGCTGTTATCACTTATGAGGATGGTAACTGATGAGTCCAATATAACACAACAAAGTAATCATCCTCTTGAAAATCAAGCAGTGTTGTCTATCGCACAGTTGCTTAAATTCAATAGCGTGAAACACCAAAGACGTGGATCTGCTGTTCGACACAAAAGGAGCCAGGAAACACCACTCCCTATATATATATATATATATATATATATATATATATATATGTATAAAACACCTCTCTATAATATATATATATATATATATATATATATATATATATATATATATATATATATATATATATATATATATATATATATATATATATATATATATGTGTATATATCTATATAGCAAAAAGCACTTGGTAGATAAAATGTATGGACTTGGATTAAGCATTTCCTACGATAGGGTGCTAAGACTATCTGCTGACCTTGGAAACGCAATGTGTGAAACGTTTGCTGAGAAGAATGTTGTGTGTCCTTCAAATGTACGAGGCGACGTTTTCACAACTTCTGCGATCGACAACATAGATCACAACCCATCGTCAACCACGTCACTGGAATCACTCCACGGAACAGGGATCTCATTGTTTCAACACCCAAATAAAGTTGGTGATGGGAAAGACCTTAGAAGTGAAATATTAGAAGCTGACAAACAGAAAACAGCTAATGCAATCCCATCTTATTACACTGGTTCATCCTGTTTCAATGAAAAATACTAACATGTCAGTGTCTGAAAGTAAAGTAGAATACGCTACTCATTTTAAGCTGCAAAATTTATCCTAAAAAGTTTTACAATTACGTTAATAACAAAAGTTAAACAAGATGCAGTAACGGTTAATGAGAACATATCATGGGCGGCTTACCATTCTGATTGTCAAAGAAAAGAAAAATAAGGCGTGGCACATCTGCTATGCTGCCCCTATTTCTGGAGCCTGCGCATTCCGTGGCGATGATACGTCATTGTATGGATGTGATTAAGTGTGCGGTTCAGTACATCAACAGCGGACAGAAGCCAGTCATTACCTGTGATCAGCCACTCTTTGCCATTTGTAAACAAATACAATGGACTTGACCAGAAATATACGGTGAATCTGAGATCGTTGTAATGATGGGAGGATTTCATCTTGAAATGGCCGCACTCAAGGCTGCAGGTCATTGGATAAAAGGAAGTGGTTGGACAGATGTCTTAGTAAACGCGGCTATAGCAATCAGTGGAGTAGCGGACTCGTTTCTTAAAGTTTCACATGTTACGCGCATCAGGTTACAATAGCTAGCCTAGACATACTATTTCACAAGGCCTATGCCAGATACATCGCATCTAATATTGAAGGAGCCAGACCACTGGACATGGGGTTCATAAATATGTGCAGGACATCTCCTCAGTTTGAATGCTGGTTGGTGATCATGGAGTTGGAAGTGACTATACTAATCTTCTTCAGTTGCATTCAGCGGCATGTAAGTGGTCATTCTCATAGCTATGATATTGATCGCGAAGTATCCTACGATGTTAGAGCCAGTTGTCTAAGCTTCTCCAATCCCAAGACCGTTGGATATCGTCAAAAACCTCCGAAGCACACATTCAAAATTATTTTTAAAATGTGTGAAAGAAATATGAAGAAAAATATCACCGATGAAGTGTTTAAAAGAACTAATCAAAACTCGGCTGGAGCAACTGGGACTTGCATGCTGAACTATACACGAACTATTTGGATAAGGCAGCAGCACCGCCAGCAACCATCCAGCAACAAATCTCACGGAGTTCTGGAGAAGACTCCTTAACTAACTCCTGTTATCTGCCGATTCTATACCCTCTTCTCTTGGAATTACGGTTGTTCTTCTGAAAAATACACCTGCCTATGCATTGACCATACTTCTACATACATTTCCACATGCTGACTCAGTAACAATCGATTGAGTTAAAAGCGAAAAGACAGCTTCATTTTATAGTTTTTACCACTTAGAAGCATAGAAGAAGACGCTTAGAACATTTGATACAAGAATGTTGCGTTGACAAGGACCAACGAAAGCCTGCAGCTAGTGAAGAACTACAAAATTTTGTTATCTCCCCAAGTCTTAAAGGAGACTGAACCTTTCTTTCCGTCCGACGAAAAAGGCTTTGATGCATCACCAGTACAGTAGAACATGACCACCAGTACAGTAGAACACCTTTCAGTACTCTGCGAAGGATCAAGACTTGGCTGCGAAATACTATGGAAAGACGACAGGTTAATCGGACTGGCTATGATGAGTGATACACAGGAATTTTTTTTTTTTTGACAAATTATGATTGTTTTATTCGAAAACAGTAGTGATAAATTTGCGTTGCGCCCAGGAAAATTACTTTTTTAATAATATCCACTATGGCAACTGCTTCTATATTGTGATTTTCTTCATCATTGGCACTATTGTATTCTGATATTCTATTTGTTTTAATAAAATATTTTTTATCCTAAATATTCTATCATTTCAATTATCCATAACAAAATGTTTCCTAGTTTTATGTCTTCCTTTCTTATATACTATTATATATACTATTATTATATATATATTATTATATACTAATCGGATATTCATAATATATACTATATATATTAGTATATTATACTCTATATATATACGTTATATATATATATATACTCTTTATACTCTAATTATATAAGCTCTATAAAATTTTTAAGCTTGGCCCCCCCCTGTTGCTTGGAGCCTGTGCAAACTAATGAAGAAAATCATACTTACCAATTTTCAAGTATTTAGAAATTTTAGAACCCTTTTGTTAACATAAGATCTTGATCCTATCTTACAGCCACATTTATAACCTTCGTTGAAAGGTTCTTCAAGCACCCTATCCCAACTCACAAGTGCCCCACACCAGAAAGATCGTTTATCTCCTGTGCAAACATGTGTCACAACTATCCTTTCTAACTTCCTACAGAAAGGCAGACTGCAAAGAAACTAGTCATTTAATGAGTATTCCATCCATGCTACACATTATAAACAGAGGCAAGCTACTCACCATCATCTTTGCCTGGCTAACAGAACAAGCATGTCTTCACTGGCACAACATAGCACCAAACTATACCTATACTCTTACTACTATATATGACTATCATATATATATATATCCTGACTCTTGGTCAAAACAAAAACTATTATATCTACGTATACCTACTATATCTATTATATATATACTATACTACTGTATATATATCCTGATATACCTATATCTACTATACTATACTCATATATACTACTCTCACCTATATCATCCTATATCATATCAAACACTAATATCCTTATATCATCTATTCAATACCTCATCACTTCATCCTACCTACTACTATATACTACTATACTATATATACTATCATATTTACTACTATCCACATACAGTATAGATATTTATCCTTCTATATATATACTATTCTATACCTAATTATATACTATAATATCATATTATATAAGATAATATATAAATATACCAATATATATAACACGCTTATATATATAATATATACCATATATACCTAATAATATTCATAATATACGAATAGTATATATACTCACCATATATATATATACTATAATAAAATAATACTATAATATAACTCATATATAATAATATATAATAACATACTACACATTATCATACTATTATATATACTACTAACTATTATAATATATATAACTAATATATATATAATAATATAATATATAATCTACCAATATATAATATAATCATATATATAATATACTTATATACTAATATACTATTTATATTAAATAATATATTATATATTATCCTATAACTAATACTAATAATATTATATATAATATATATATAAATACTATATATACTATAAATATTTTATATAATATACTGATATATAATTATACAAGAAATTTAATATACTATATATAATCATATAATTGATGTATATTCACATATTATTACCAGTAATACTACTATATTATACATATACCATATATACCTACATATACTAATATATTCATAATAATATATAGTATAAATATCATTTTACGATATATAATATATATACATATATAAACATATATAATGACGCTATCTATATTTCATACTCAATTAATTTAATGATCGTGTTATTTCATTTTTTTAATCTTATGTAACATAACAGAGAAAAACATTCATGAACCCCTCCCTCCTAAAATAGCAGTAATTAATAAAACGGTACGTCCCTCGACAGCAGATACAATAATCCGTCTTTTTAATTACCTGAGCTTCTTGAGAATGATTGGAGACACATTAGAAGCTTGCAGTTTTCAACGCACTTAATAATAGGCTCTGGACCATCAAAGCGTCATATCAGTAAACTTTCAGTCCTAGAGGATGCACTGCTAGGAGCAAACCTTATAAAAAAAAAAGGCATTTTAAACGTTCTTATATCATTACGACCTTGTGTGTACGAAGGAGTCCCGAGCAAAACGTTAAAACGGTCATAATTTTTTTACTACATATCCAGGGACATGCATTAGATTAATACAATTTGTTAAGGAGTTCTAGAAGGATTTTATGTAAAATTGCCTCTCCTGATCATCTTCGCATTACACTTCTTTTCCGTTTTAACGGTTCGTTAGATTATAATTTTTCATCGACTACCTTTAGGGACCAGAAAATATACATGCGAATCTGCGCACATCGCAAGTGAATTATAAACATATATAAGATAATATTATACTTATAACCTAATCATAATTATATACATAATTATATATATATATTATATATACTAAATAAATATATACTTATGATATTAATATATAAAATATATATCATATATTAAAAATATTATATATAAATATATTATACAGGTATAAATAATAATACTATAAAATAATATAATATAATATATACTATATCATAATACTATAATAATAGGCACTCGCAATAATAATAGCCATAATATGATATATAGTATAGCTTATAATATAATATACTATATAATATAATACTTATATTTATATATATACTACGGTATATATAATACAATACATATACTATAATTATATATATATTAATATATATATATACATAAATATATATAATAATATATATAACTACTATATATATAATATATATATATAAATATATAATATATATACTTATATACTAATATAATTCCAAAGCTGCGCCGATACCTATAATCGAAGACTAAAGAAAAGGACTGAAACCCATACATATGCTAAATTACGTCATCTCCTTGGTCTTTCACTTCTTACTTATCTGAGATTTCCCTTATATACCAAGGTGCCGGCGACCAGATGGACGTCTCCTCTAAAAAAAAAAAGATATAATATATACCAAGGCATCATCAACCTATTGCCTACCCTTCATGAACATGCAATAATTGTTGACGGATTTCCCATATCGCGCCGACGACCATGTAATAAATTTGATTCACAAATAGACACGAATTCAGGCAATACAACCCACATCGTTCTCTTGCCTACTGTGGTCCCTGAAAAACTGCACAATATTTTTTCTCCTGCTTTTCTACAACAATAACTATAACATATTATAACACTTCAATAACACTATCCCATCACCTATACTATATCACTTATATATATATTATATCTATATAGAATATATATATACTACTATATATACTATAATACTATATATAATATATTACTTATAATATATATATATGTAATATAAATACTACTATATATAATATAATATATATATATATATATATATACAAGGCAGTAGACAGGGGTGGGTTCAAGGGGGTTCGAATACCCCCCCCCCCCCGCCACGAAATTTTTTAAGCTATTAAAATTTTTTGATGATTTGAGTTCCTAATTTTTTAAATTTTTATAAAAAATTAAAACTAAATTAATTAATCAAAGTAAATTTAAGAATATATTAATTGAAATCGCCAGGACCAATTGAAGCATTTCTTAGGTTAAGCGACTGTTGAAAGCATTAAAGCAGATCCTTTAGTGGAGACAATACTACGAATGCTGAAATAAATATTAACTTTCTGGTTGGGCAACGATATCATGGTGAAGAAGCAATGGAGAAATGTTTTAGAGGTGTTTAAGCTGTTGAAAATATGTAGCCGTATATTATTCATTAGCTGTTCCACCTCCAATTGTGGAAGCCTACAACACATCTAAAAACACCTTCTATGGCCACAGCATAATTCAACTAACTACTAATTTAGATTGATAAGGTGAATTACTATTTTGATAGGAAAAAAATAAGAAAGATTTGCCAGACACAAAATGGATAAAACTCATACGAATGGAAGAAACAAGGTTATTGGAAAGTTATGATGTATTGTTACGAGCTAGAGACATTTCTAAAGCATTTGTTGAGGCTTTAGAGGAGTTTGAAAGGATCAAGCTATTAAACCTTCAAATAACTCAGATTCTTTCTTCAAACTATCAATCTTTTCTCTTTCAGCTCTGTCCCCAGACTTAGACTCTACACTCATTCTTTCATTTACTCTTGTACTACATTGCCAGTCTCCATAAATATATTAGCGAGAGCAAGCCTGCCTCACTTAATCATATTCGACAAATGTGATGTTGTTTGAAAGATTTTCAAGCAAACATACTTACATAAAACATTTTCAAACAATTTTGAAGTGCAACATAACTTCTGTTTTCTATTTTATGAAAAGAGAAAACTGCTCATGACACTAAGTGTAATAATGAAAATAATATAAGGAAATTTACAGTTTCTAATTTCTTAAGAATGATTTTTTCAAACCTTGCCAGAGAGCAAGTTCATGAACTACTTAATAATCTTTGTAAAGTCACTCATTCCATCGATATCACAAAACAATCTTCCTCTTTTTGTTGTCTTTTGGAAATTTGTCAGACACATTATAGCTACTTTTAACGTATCTTTATCACTTTTACCTACACTCAAACGTGCCACTCCAGAAAATTTTTCTCTATAATGAAAAGTATTCCACCACACACATTTTATATTCCCTCCTAGGAAGAAGACAAGCCTAACAGAACTGGACTTTAATGACCCGTTGTATCATAGTTATGATACATACTAAACGTGGAAGTCTATGCAATGAAGACTGAATAACTTTTCTTTATTACATAAGGGCGGTGAATACGAGTGTCTTTTGCAAGGTTATATAGTCCCGGGTCTCTGTTT
>JABUQX010134539.1:45000-52056 GCA_015478945.1 Trachelipus rathkii | reverse complement strand
CTCCGAGTTTGAAGTGAAGATGCAGGGCTGTTGCCATAAGCAAATCAAAATCATCAACAAGACTGCTGAACCTCGGTTCAAAGCCCTTTTCTTTCCCTTTGGTTGCCTTTGGTTGCTTTAGCAAGTAGTTGACTAAGTTTTTGGCATAGTTAAATTTTTCCACCTCTCGTTGCATTTCCCCGATCTTGTCCTTGAGGAGTAAGAAATTAGGCAATAGGACTCCCGCGTACGCATTTTTCTCTTCCTGCAACATATCAAGCCTAACAGCAATAGGCGCCATTATTTCCATGTACTCCGCAATTACCTCCTTATCACTTTTATTAAGTACTGGAAGACAAGGCTTTTGCTCCATACAAATGTTGTTGATATGTCATGCGACCATCAAGGTTCTTAAGCAGATCTTTTATAGAATCGTATATAGAGTTCCAGCGAGTAACACTTGGTGTTTTAAGCTTTGTTCCCAACTCCTTCTTAATTCTAACAGCAGTTGTAGTTTTGATGTTTTGGGCATTCCACAATTCCTGGGCTTTGGTAAGTGTCTTATTAAATCGATCCTTGACACTAGAAGACCAGCGAGGAACATTTGAAACATTCTTAGTAGCCAAGATGTTTAATGTGTAGGAAATGCAACGGCGATGTTTAATTAGGCTAAGTGCATCATGTTCTTCAAGCAGATTTTCTAGCTGGAGAGGTTTTGTCTGCAGAACATCTGTGTCACTAATTTGCTCCATCTCTTCACGCTTAACCACTATCTCTGATCGGTGGCTGTTCTTCTTCCTCTTCGTCACCTGTTTCTGCATGAGCATCCACCCGAAAGGCTGCGTAGAAATTAGCACCGTTATCTGTTGTAATGCAGACAAACTTAAATATAATTTTTTTAATTTAGTTGTTTCCTTATTAATTTGGAGTTATAATTTTTCAGCATTACGTTATTTCATATTGATTTTTACTGACCTTATGCCCATCAATGCCAAATTATTGATGAATATCCGTAATATTGTTGGCTAGGACTGTGCTGGTCTGAGAAACAGATAACTCTTTACAGGCAAAGAGAGCCTTCTTTCTCTCTCTCTTCAAAGTATTCAAATTATTCCAGTGAGCCGTCATCCCCAGAAAACTCTTGTTTGTTGTTCCCAGTCCAGCTGTCTGCGGTTGTGGCCGCATAACTGACCTTACTGATAATGTTGATTAAATCAGCCATCCCTTTTATGCATATGACATCAAGATCCCTCGTCACTTTTCTTCTGGAGGAGAGGTGGAAATCAGAGTTCAGATAGGACAGAAATTCGACAAAGAACTCAGACTCCACAATGTGAATAGGCCCAATGTCATGTAGCAGAAATCTAGAAACAAAAATATTTGATGAGAAATGATATTAATGACAAATGAAACTTGGTATTTTTGTATGGACTGTATTCTGTTAGTTTTTTAACCTGTTAGTTGTGACACAACTTATAGTTAACCTGTACTTAAAATAAAACACTTCCTTATAAAGCAACTCAAGAGCTCTCTTCTATTTAAATATTCTCGACATAGACTGGAGAATAATGGTCTGATGTTTTTGCTGGGTGTCTCACTGTCTGTTGAGCAGCTCCGGGCCCGCTTTGAACCTCCTTCAATTGCAGTACACAGCTCCTTGTGCAAAGAAGGATGCTTCTAAAGAAAGTTACAAACCTAAAAAAAAAAAAAATCCTTATTCCTATAAATAAAATTTTAAAATTAAAAAGAAATAAAATTCAAATAAAAAGTATCGGTATAACTTACTTACGATCAAGCTATGTGTTGATTTAATGTCAAAGCTGAAGGTTTTTTTTACATTGAGAGCAATCAATCTTTCCCTTGTACATCACTCTATTGCCCTCAATATGCTCCTTTTTGCTCTTGACAGACCTAAAGTACTTGATAAGATGGGGTCATAGGTGCTCCAAATCATCTTCGCTGACTTTTTTCATGGGAAGTACAGGCAGCATCACACTCAATAATTTAAAGAGTTACGCTCGACGACTTTCACCGTTTGCAATTCTTTTGCAATCTAAGCACTTATTCAAATCTGTTTTATCCCAATTTAAACTCAAAAGCACTAAAAAGATTTAATCGCTTGTGGAAAGGTACTCTCTGTGGAAGTGGAAAGAACATCTATACAGAGCTGAACTACAGAGCTGAACTACAAAGTTACAGAGTAGAGCCGAACACGCCCTATGTTTAAGATGTGGTTGTAGTTTCGTGGAACTAAGCCACGTCTCCAAGCCGCCGAATTATCACTTTTAAAATAGCAACAGCATGTAGCTTCCTTCTAGAGAATTAGTACAAAATAATAGCAAAATTACAACATTATATTAAAATACAAGCAAATGAATGCTAATTAAATAATTAAACCCAAAAACAAGGACAGGGGTCCAACCCTCACTTGTAAAATAGAAGTAGGAAAATAAAAATTGTAAGAACATTAACTTCTCAATCAACCTTAAAGAAGCGGTCCTAAGCACCCAGCTTCAGATAGTGACCCCGAAGAGTGAAGATTAGATTCCCAGGCGGGAATCAGAACACCCACAACAAGGCCAGGAAAAACTATTACAAACGAACCCAATCACTTTTGTACCGTTTGTAGGTATTGTTTTTTTTTTTAACGGGTAGATTTACCCACTCATTGTGTTTGTGCCTTTTTCTATCTACTTCACAGCTTTCTCGAGCCCAGCTGCAGCCATCAAGAGCCAGCTTCGTCGGCAGAGTATCAAACTAACGCTGTTGGACCCCTACCTTGGTACAGTTCTGTATTTCATACGGAACATATAATTTGTTCTACATTCGGGTATTTTTTTATTTTTTTATTGTTCTTATCAAATTTATTATTATTATTATTATTATTATTATTATTATTATTATTATTATTATTATTATTATTATTATTATTATTATTATTATTATTATTATCATTATTATTATTATTATTATTATTATTATTATTATTATTATTATTATTATTATTATTATTATTATTATTATTATTATCGTCTCCTGTTGTGGTACCCCTAACAAGGTATAGCCACACCTTGTGTGCTGTGGATACCCTCGTACACTCACTCAAATAAAAAAAAAATAATAGTAAAAAAAAAAAAAAAAAAGAGAAAAACTTTAATTATTATATATATATATAAGTATTTTGGCAATTTATATCGCAGCAGCCTCATTTTAACCCTTGGTCTAGCTCCTAAGGTTGTAATTTCTTTGATTTTTCCACCCTCGGTCCGTTATTAGTGCCTCCGCTCGCTCCAAATCTTATTTAATTTTTTTTTCTTTCTTTCACTCTACCAACTTCTACGCCTTTCATCATGTCTACTCCCTCGCGAGCATTCCATTTGCAACCTTTCTTCGTAAACAATCCCGAGCTTTGGTTTGACCTGGCCGAGTCAGCGCTCCTGACCATCGAAGACGAGAAAGAGAGATATTCGAGAGTTGTGAATGCTCTACCAGAATCTTGCCTCCTCAAAATCAGGGATGGCCTGGCAACAACTAGAAACTCTACAACCCCTTACAACACGCTCAAAACCCTTATTATTGACCGCTTGGCTCCCACCAGAGAGGAACAATTGGAAACTCTGCTTGGAGGCATCTCACTGGGCGACCAGAAACCCTCGGAATTGATGGTAGGGATGCTGGGTTTGTTGGGCGGCACTCCATCTACACGGGAAGAGAAAATAATTCGCACCCTCTTCCTCCAGAAGATGCCTGCTCGACATCACAGCGTACTGCAATCAATAAACCCGACGTTGTCCCTCACTGAGTTTGCCGCTACAGCAGACAGAATTTTGCGCCCTCCGGTGGAGCCTTTGGTCCACACCTCTTACGCCGTTTCCTCTCTTTCTCCTACCTCTTCAACTCTCGCACCTCCTCAACCATCTACAACTCACGCCCAACACATTCCCCAGTACTCTACCCACAACTCCGCCACCCTTCCTCCCCCTCTTGTTCCTCAACCGCCTTCTGCCGCCTATCCAGCTCAACCTCCTTATTCTCACCCACACCAACCTTCCTACTCTCACGCTTTCGCAGTACAACCTCCTCCTTCGGCAGCTCTGGATACCCGGGTTTCGGTTCTCGAAACTGGCATGGCCGATATTAAAACGGCCCTTCTCTCCCTTACAGCGGCAATTAATAATAACACTTTTCGCTCTCGTGATCCCACTCCTTCCAACTTTCGTCCTTCTCGCGGTCCTCGTTCACCTTCTGCTTCTTCCTCACGCCAGCGCCAGTATCCTCATGGGTACTGTTATTATCACCATACTTTCGGCATGGATGCCAAGAAATGCGATCCTTCCTGCCCTCTCTATCAGGGAAACTCAGCAGCCAACCCGTCGTAGGGGCGACGGGAGATGCTGGTGCTTTTTCTTCTTCTTCCTACTACACAGGATGTTCTTCGTATCTACGATCAGTCCACTAAACTTGCCTTCTTGATCGATTCCGGCGCTAGCCTTTCGATTTTACCACACAACCCTTCTCAAGACTCGGCTATCCCTCTTTCAGGCCGTCAACTCTTCGCTGCTAATGGCTCTTCCATTCCGGTATATGGAGAGCGTTTATGTACGTTGGATCTGTCTCTCCGCCGCCAGTTCCCGTGGGTTTTCTCGTCGCTGAAGTGACACAGCCCATCCTCGGCGCTGACTTTTTGTCCCATTTCAATCTTATGGTAGACCTTCGTAATAGGCGTCTAGTTGACGGTGATACTTCTCTTTACTCTCACGGTTCCCTAGGTTCTTCAGAGCTAAGGGGCATTTCCGCTATCGCTCCGCCTTCTTCGGTAGTGTCTCCCTTCCTTTCTATCCTGCAGGAGGACTTTCCTTCTTTATTGCATCCTTGCTCTTCAGACACCCCTCCTAAGCATTCTGTGGAACATCATATAGAGACCACTGGCCCACCCACCTTTGCTCGAGCTCGCCGCCTCCCTCCTGATAAACTCAAAGCCGCCAAGGCCGAGTTTGATCACATGTTGCAACTTGGCATTGTGCGCCCTTCCAAGAGTTGTTGGTCTTCTCCGCTACACATGGTTCCTAAGGGCACCACTGGCGATTGGAGACCCTGTGGTGATTTTAGGGCTTTGAATTCTGCCACAACACCGGATAGGTACCCTGTACCGCATATACAAAGTTTCACTTCCCACCTGTCTGGCAACACCATTTTTTCTTCCTTGGACTTAATTCGAGCCTACCATCAGATACCCGTGGCTCCGGAGGACGTTCCCAAGACAGCTGTAATCACCCCCTTTGGCCTCTTTGAGTATACAAGAATGCCATTCGGTTTGAAAAATGCAGCCCAGTCCTTCCAGAGGTTCATCGATTCTATCCTCCGTGGCCTTCCTTTTGCTTGGGCATATTTAGATGATCTTTTGGTCGCTTCCTCCTCTCCTGAAGAACATATGGATCACCTACGTGCCGTTTTTGGTAGGTTGGATGATGCGGGAATTCGTCTCAATCCTACCAAGTGCGTATTCGGCGCGTCTTCTCTTACATTCCTTGGTCACACAGTCTCGGCTGAGGGTATTTGCCCTCTTGTAGACCGTGTCGCCGCTATCCGAGCCTTCCCTCTTCCCCAAAATCAAAAGCAACTTCGTCAATATCTGGGAATGATCAACTTTTACCACAGATTTCTGAAATCAGCGGCAGCCCTCCTAGGCCCGCTTACCGCACTCATTCGTCCTAAACAGCGAGGCAGCACCACTAAAGTCGACTGGTCTCCGGCAGCAGAGTCTGCTTTTGAGGCTTCCAAAGAAGCCCTTGCTTCCGCCACTCTTTTAGTTCATCCCCACGATACCGCACCAGCGAGAGTGCAGGTAGATGCCTCCGATTTCGCTGTTGGTGCGGTGCTTCAGCAGTTCCAAAAGGGCGAATGGTGCCCACTTGCTTTCTTTTCACGCAAGCTGCAACCCGCCGAAACAAGGTATAGTGCTTTTGGACGGGAATTGCTTGCTATGTACCTTGCTGTTCGCCATTTTCGGTACTTTTTGGAAGGACGGGAGTTCCACATCCTGACCGACCACAAAGCGATCACTTTCGCAATGGCTTCACGGCATGAACGTCACTCCCCCGTGAAGCTCGTCATCTTAAATTTGTTTCCCAGTTTACGACAGATATACGTCACATCTCCGGAGTGGATAATTTCACCGCGGATGCTCTTTCTCGGATTGAAATTAACGCTCTTTCCCCCTTCTGACATTGATTACGCAGCCATGGCCACGTGCCAGGAGCAAGACAATATCGATCTTCAGCAGGACTCTTCTCTACAGCTGCAGTGGCTCAATCTTCCGGGCATAGAGAAGAGACTCTTGTGTGACACTTCAACAGGCCACCCTCGCCCTTTCGTTCCAAATTCTCTGCGAAAGGCAGTCTTCTGCAATCTCCACTCGCTTTCACACCCTGGCGTCGAGGCTTCACGCAAACTGGTAACGGCTCGTTTTGTGTGGCCTAAGGTTAACGCCGACGTAGCGAACTGGGTCCGCGCCTGTATGGCTTGTCAGCGCTCTAAAGTGCAAAGACATACTAAAGCCCCCTTAGGCACTTTCTTGCCTCCTGGTCAACGGTTTGAGAGAGTCCACATCGACATTGTTGGACCTCTCCCACCTTCTCATGGCAAGCGATATATCCTCACCTGTATTGATAGGTTCACTCGTTGGACGGAAGCTATCCCACTCTCTGTTGCTACAGCTGAATCTATTGCTAAAGCTTTCTTGTCCCATTGGATCTCTCGGTTTGGCATTCCTCTCTCGGTCACAACGGATCAAGGTCGCGTTTTCGAATCCTTCCTTTGGAAAGATTTGATGCGCTTGCTTGGTTCTGAGAAGATCCATACAACCAGTTTCCACCCTATCTCGAACGGGATTTGTGAAAGGTTTCACCGTCAGCTAAAGGCTTCTCTCATGGCACACCCACAACCAGAACATTGGACGGAAGCCATCCCTTTGGTTATGCTTGGTATACGCACTGCCGTTAAGGAAGACCTTCAGTGTTCAGCTTCCGAACTCGTTTATGGCTCTACTCTCCGTCTGCCGGGCGAGTTCTTTTCTCA
>JABUQX010134539.1:27500-40000 GCA_015478945.1 Trachelipus rathkii | reverse complement strand
TAGAGCATCGTACGTCTGGAGGTCATATATGTTACATTTTACAGTTTTAAGACAATTATAAATTCAGGGATGGCACGGAAAAAATCAATTGATTTTTTCAATTGATTTTTTGCTCCATAAAATCATGATTTTTTGCTTTTTTAGATTTTTTTCTCTTTTTTAAACATATTTTTTTTTTTTTTTTTTTTTGTACATTTTTAAGTGATTTAAACTTTAAAGAAAATAAAAAATTATTATAATAATATCATAGCAAGGCTACTCTGTTACAAATTTCTACACTATAAAAATGTCAACAAAAGATCATGTTTCAAACATGTCTCTTTTATTTCTGATGTAATATTCATCAATATTACAGATAACACACTTTAATGTTGCTCTTTCATTTTGTCATAGTCTATAGGGCCTATTTTAAGATTTTGAACTCAGAGCTAGGGCCTAGGGTTAAAAATAATACTATATCAAACTTAAAAAAAAAAAAGTTTGTTTACAAATTATATTTCCTGCGTGACGTCACAGTCATATAACTTACATTTTACAGTTTTAAGACTCATGATTATAATCTCTTGGTATAATCTGGCAGCAGTCAGTCCGTGAATGATATTCTCTTTAATATGGTGTGTTAGATGAATTACAGTTATATTTATTTAGTTGGATAATAAATACTAGTCACTAGTAACTAGTGAACAAAAAGGGTTGCGAAGTGGTATCTCTTTTAAGACTTTCAACATTTAAAATTTTAAATATTGGTGTGATCTTTATAAAAAATGGATAATAAGCGTCGTATTGAAAATGAAGAGATAGTGGGAGGGACAAGTGGTGAATTGAGAAATCGGAAATACCGTAAATATGATGAAGCTTATTTGAATTTTGGCTTTATAGTCATTGATGTTAGGGACGAACAGAGACCCCAGCGAGTATTTTGCCTCAAAGTTTTAGCACCTGAGTGCATGAATCCAAGTAAGTTCAAAGGCACATAGAAACCAATCTCGGGATATGATTGGTAAACCTCAAGGTTTTTTTGATAGGAAGGCGAAATAATTAAAACAACAAAAAGGTACTTTTTTTTCGGCAGGTATCAACTTCAAGTAATGCTTTGCTGGCGTCATATAAGGTTGCATATAGAATCGCGCAAAATGCATAAAACCGCACACCATCGCAGAGGAGCTAATTCTACCTGCTGCAGTTGATTTAGTGAACATTATGATTGGTGAGTCGGCGGGAAAAGCACTTTCAAAGGTTCCTTTGTCTGACAACACTCTTAGTCGAAGAATCCAACATATGGCGGAAGATCTCAATGATCAGTTAATTGAAAAAATAAAAGAAAATGAATTTGGGCTGCAATTAGATAAAGCAGTGGATAATAATAAGGATGCGCATTTAATTTGCTATGTTCGGTTCGTAGACGGTATTGATATTATAGAAGATCTTTTTTGTAAAAGTATTAATGCAAGTACAAAAGCTCAAGACTTGTTTGAGATCCTAGATTCATTTATGAATGATAATAAATTGGAGTGGGCAAAATCCATTGGTATTTGTACAGATGGTGGCCGTTCAATGTCTGGTCGTTACAGTGAGTTACAAGCTCTTATTCATAAAGCCCCACTTTCATTGTGGACACATTGTATCATTCACGAAGAAGCTCTCGCATCAAAGAACTTAAGTATTCCACTCAATATGGTTTTAGAGTACGTAGTAAATGTCGTAAATTTTATTAAAACTCGACCAATGAAAGCTAGGTTTTTCAAAAAATTGTGTGAGGACATGGGATCAGAGTACACGACTTTATTATATTATTGCCCATCGCGATGGCTCTCTGAGGCAATGTACTGTAACGTACATTTGATTACACGCGAAGATTTTATCTTTTTCTTGAGGAAAATAGCATCAGCATGAAGAATTTATTTATTAAGGATTTATTGGTGAAGCTTTCATGCTTGTGTGATATCTTTAAAAAGTTAAATACGCTGAATCTCTCTCTACGTTTTGATTTTTTCTTTTTTTTTTTTTTACAAATTGACTGTACATTTCAAGTTTATATTTTCAATAAAAATATAAAAAATAACATTACGAAAATTTTAAATGGCCAAATTTCTTATTTTTATAATATCAATATCGATGCTTATGGTAATTGTGGAGAATTCACTAGTCCAAAGTAGACGAAGACTATATTAAAACTACAAATATTTAAAGTAAAAAAAAAATGGTTTCAATAAATTATTATTATTTTTTTTTTACAGATTTGCGTACATTTTAAGTTTATATTTGAATAAAATAATAATACCCGAAAATCATAAAATTTGTTTTTTTTTCATTTGTGTAGGGATGAAGAATCACTGTTGAAATGTGTTTCAGATTATCGATATATTGATATCGCTATTTTTTTTATATTTATTTTTTCGGTAATTTTTTTTTTTTTAGTTGTCACCACCATTCACGGGCGAAGCCATATTGAAGGAGGGGGTGTTGCACGCCTCAGAAGCACACTTAACGCAAATTACGCAGATGAGCACAGACGCAGGCTTTGAAGTGAGGGAGATTAAATTCAGCAGGAAACACAGAAGATGGAAGAGAATTCCACAGAACCGAGGTGGCAGAAAAGAAGGAAGCACCGCAGCGAACTAGCCTGGAGTTACCAATACCCACACAAAACTCATGCGCAGACACAGCACCCTTAGTGTTACGAGGGCGTCGCAAAGGTGGTGGTACGCGAGTGACAAGTTCCCTCGAGCACCTGCTGCTGCGGTATCTATAGAAAAGAGATAAAGCACCAACATCGAGCCGCAAAGATAGAGGGTCAAGAGAAGTGGAAAGTACGGAACAGTTTATGTCTTTTGGCTTTTGACTCGACCCTGTCCAAAAGCCGGGTGAGACCAGAGCCCCCCAGATATGAGAGCAGTACTCTATACAAGGGCGGATGAGGCCCTTGTATAGCTGGAGTAACTGAGAAGAGGAAAAAAGTCTCGCAGTCTAAACAGAACTCCCAGTTTCTTCGAGGCAACCGTTGTGATGTGAGGTTTCCAAGACATTTTTTTGTTTATGTTAAGGCCAAGGATGTTTATATCGTCAACAGGAGAGACGAGAGAACCGTCGAAAGAGATAGGAAAGTTGGAAGGTGTTTTAGAGAGGGAGATTTGTAGGAGTTGAGTTTTTAAAGAATTAAATTTCACAAGGTTGAGACGACCCCACCCGGAAATCCTATCCAGATCAGCGAGAACAGATTCGGAAAGATTATAAGACGAGATGCAATTCTATAAGTAAAAAAGGGAGCAGAATTGAAATGAGTTGAAGAATGAAGGGTAGAGTCATCGGCATGTGAGTGGATATAGTTAGATGTGCAGGTGAGATCATTAATGAAAAGTAAGAATAAAGTGGAGATAAGACAGAACCCTGAGGAACACCAATGTTAAAAGGAAAAGATGAAGAAGTCGCCCCGTCAACAACAGCCGATATTGAGCGATTTGAGAAAAAACTAGACATAAGTAAGCAAAGAGAAGGAGGAAACGTAAAGGAGGGGAGCTTGGAGAGCAGTGACGTGTGCCATACCCGGTCAAATGCTTTGAATATGTCAAGCGCCACCACGCAAGTCTCCCCGTAGTTCCTAAGGGCGGAAAACCATAAATCAGTAAGATAGGAAAGTATATCGCCAGTAGACCTCGAGCGCCGAAAGCCGTACTGGCAATCAGAAAGAAGTGAATGAGATTCCAGGTGATCTAAGAAATGAGAGTTGAGAAGGGTTTCAAAGATCTTAGATAGAATACAAGTGAGAGCTATAGGGCGATAGTTAGAAGATCAGAACGGCTTCCTTTTTTCGGAATAGGTTGGACGTGTGCGCGCTTCCAACACTGAGGGAAAGTGTTAGTTTTAAGACATAGAGAATATAGTTGAACGAGGGGCGGGGTCAGCACGGAAGCACATTCCCTCAAAATTCGGGGAGGAACGCCATCCGGGCCACCCGCCTTCCTAACGTTCATAGATTTCAGGAGTCCATGCACCTGATCAAATGTAATCACAGGCAAAGGCATAGGACACCTGAGAGGAGGAGGAATGCCAGAATCGTCCAGGGTTGAGTTAGAGGAAAATAGGAGACCAAAGAGATTGGCCTTTTCAGTTGGAGAATTAGAAACAGAACCATCAGATCGAATAAGAGGAGGAAAGGCAGATTTACAGAAGTTGTTAGAGATGTTTTTGGCAAGAGGCCAGAAAGATTTTTCAGTAGGAGAACCAAGGAGGTTAGCGCACTTTCATTTGATGAAAGCCCGCTTTGCTCGTCGAAGAGTATCCCTGCAACGATTTCTAGCTGAATGAAAATTAGCAAGAGTGATAAGAGAACGAGAATTTTTCCACTCCGAGCACTGTCTCTAGCCTGAATGGCCAAAGAGCAAGCACGATCGAACCATGGATTATGAGGAGAGAAAGATTTAGTCGAAGAAGGAATGAACCTGCTCATCCCATCAACGATTACAGCTTCCACCTTATCGGCAGAAGCCGAAGCGTCACCAGAGTCAAAGCAGTCATTCCAATTATAGTTAGCGTAGAAGCGACGCAAGGCCCCCCAATCGGCCCGATCAAAGTGCCAGAAAAAACGCATATATATATATATATATATATATATATATAATTAAGAGATATAAGGTTGTGGTCAGATTTACCAATAGGAGCGAAGGTGGTGTATTTTAAGAGAGAAGGACTAGTGGTGAAACATAGGTCAAGTGTGTTCAAGAATTGGTTAGGACGATCCGGAATGTGTGTGGGTTCTTTAATTTGTTGCTCCAGATCGTTGAGAATGCTGAATGATTCGGCCTCCTCCCCACCTAAATCAGTATGAGAGGACCCCAACCATTCAGTGTTGTGTACATTGAAATCCCCCAAATAGAGGACCTCGGTATTTGGATGAGAAGATAAAACAGTCTCGTGAGAAGTAGTAAGATATTCAAAAATGGCGTGAAAATCTGTTCTGTTAGGAGAACAGTAGCAGAAATACAAGATTATTGTAGTAGAAGGAAGAAAGATTTTAAGCCACAGAACATCGAAGTTAGGAGATTCGAGATTCTCGAGACGTGTTACAGGAGTGTTTATGTTTACATAGGCACATACTCCACCCTTCAGACGGAAATTATGAAATAAGTTATAGTTGGACATATTAAACGAGTTAGAGGATGAATTCCTAGCCATCTGGGTCTCAGACAGGAGCAAAAGATTAGGGTTAGAGTTAGAGAGGTGGTATTCCACGGATGCAGAGTTAGATTGCAAGCCAGTGAAGCCACAGATGCTAGTAAAGTCGATAGTAAGCCCGCGCCTGTGCAAATCTGCCATCTTACATGCACATACAACGACCACAAAGCAAACAACAGACAAAAAAAAACAACCAAACGTGAAATCAGATTAAAATTATTCACACACTAAAACCTAAATTTAAACCCTAATTTAAAACAATGTAACACTTCAAAATTCATAAACAGTATTAACTTTAAAATAAACCTACGAGTACAATAACTTAAAGAAAAGAAAAAAGTTAAAACTAGGACTTATCTTTTAAAACCCCGTACGTAGAACTTTACTGAAACGAATAAAATGGTTTCATAAAGTAAAGGATTTAATAAAATTCTAATTCTCTTACAAAAAAGTATGATAATATACACTTTGACTAAGCACAGCTATGCCTACATAAACACAATAAATAAAAAGATATAATTATTTCACTGAGAGCACTTTCAAATCACGTCTCACACCACGAACCTTACACACTATTATTAAGCCATTGTGAGGACTCTGATGACAGTGATACTAACACGGAAGATGATCTTCTATCCCCCTCCCTGCAGCAGACCCTACCTGTTTCTGAACCAGGTGGACCCAGATAACTATAGAGTACTACTGTCAAGTATCAACGGTAAAAGTTCAATACCTTGCTATAGTCGATTTCGTCGGGAAAGGGAGAACTGTGAAATACCTTGCCAAAATTGTATACGTCGACGAGGAGACACAGAGGTCGAAACACAATGTTTTAAGAGTTGCCAAACGCGCAAATCCGAAGATCTTTACAGAAATGTCGCAAAGGTCGGACGTGGGCTAAAGTTGACCATATACATAAAAAAATATTACCACCACATGCCTTGAATTGGCAACGGCTTACAAATTTTTGATACGCCTATATATGTGCCACTTAAACAATAACAATATACAGTGTTACTACTTAGTACTTCATGTAAATAGTGTAAAGCATTTTAAAAATGTATTAACATTAAATACGAAACAAATTTAATTTAAAATTAGATAACTCTAGAAATTAGTTTTAAGATAAATTTAAGTACTTACTGTCAAGAATTTAACTTGAAATGGCCTCCCTGAGAAACTTAGAATGGGTGTTCCAAGTAACCCCCGTTGAAGTTTTGTCACCTTACTACAGTTATGACCCTCTTTTGAAGATATAAACAGCAGAAGGAGCACACATAAATTGCAGGTAAATATACTACAATGTTTCATCCGTATTTTTAATTACTTACTAACCATTTTATATCACTGCAACATAGAAATTTTTTTAATTGAAGCTAAAAACCAGTTCCAAGTAACCCTGTTCTACGATATATATATATATATATATATATATATATATATATATAGTATATATATATATATATATATATATATATATATATATATATATATATATATATATATATATATATATGATTTATTTTCTTAGGTATGTAAGTGGGACGTTCACAAAGTAGGGGCTCATGCTAGTATTTTTTTGTATCGTTCCTTTTTTGTGAGTTAATTTTCTGACTTCTTTTATTTTTTATTTTTATAGGAATGGTAGCAAATCTTATTTTAGTTTTATCGTTTATCATATGGTATAAATATATGTTGATTAATTAAATGAATATAATAATGATGATATTATCATATTGTTTTATGGGAGTTGCAATGGCTAACTAATCATTTGTGACGGTTGTGATTCTTCTACATCTAAAGGTGATAACAAAGGAAAGCTTAATTTTTTTCTCCTGAAAATCTGATAAAAACTTTCGAAATCACGCACCTTATCCTATTATTATTTTCGTTCTGTTTTCTTTCTGAAAGTTTTGGTCCCCTTGGAGACCTTTACCAAGCTTCCTTTGTTGTGAGGATTCTTCTATTATTTTAAGGTATTTTACAAAGATAGTTGTTTTTTATTTTTCTTGATTTATATATATATATATATATATATATATATATATATATATATATATATATATATATATATATATATATATATATATATATATATATATATATATATATATATATATATATATATAAACTACCTTTTAACATGCTTTATCCCCTTTTCAGAGGGTAACACGGGGGACTACAGGAAATCGAACTTTAAGGCCGGCTATCCCAAACCAGCGCCACCAACGTGTTCGCAGTCGAATTTTAATTCTTGCCCCCAGGTAGATAAAACTCCAACTGCTACGGCGGAGGATTGAACCAGCGTCCTCGTATGAGAGACAGCGAGACAAACTCCTGTACCACGAGGTATATATATATATATATATATATATATATATATATATATATATATATATATATATATATATATATATATATATATATATATATTGAGTTAGTGTACAGGACCCACCACGGCTCACAATGAAGCGGCCACACTGGGCTGAAAAAATCAACACCATGGGTGCGGGTCCTGGAGCATATATATATATATATATATATATATATATATATATTTATATGTATAATATATATATTTTTATTTATATTTATATATATTAATATATATATATATATATATATATATATATATATATATATATATATATATATATATATATATATATATATATATATATATATATATATACAAGAATTAAAACTCGGTTGCAAACACGGTAGTGGCGCTGGTTTGCGATAGCCGGCCATAAAGTTCGATTTCCTGTAGTCCCCTTGTGTTACCCTCTGAAAAGGGATAAACACGTTAATATATATATATATATATATATATATATATATATATATATATATATATATATATATATATATATATATATATATATATATATATGAACGCCTCGTGGCGCAGGAGGTTGAGTCGCCGCCTCTCATATGAGAGGACGCTGGTTCAAATCCTCCGCGTAGCAGTTGGGAGTTTTATCTACCTGGGGGCAAGAATTAAAACTCGACTGCGAACACGTTGGTGGCACTGGTTTGGGATATCCGGCTTAAAGTCTACTCTTGTGGTCCCCCGTTACCCCTGTATATAGAAAAATAACGTTAAAGATAGTTTTATATATATATATATATATATATATATATATATATATATATATATATATATATATATATATAAATATATATATATATATACATATAGTAGTATATATAGTTTTTCAAATATTTTTATATATACAAAAATAAAAATATTTATATATATATATATATATATATATATAATTTAAAGCAACCAGGAAATGTTGTTTGTTACAAATTTTAAATCCCCAAGAAAAGACTTAAAATCCAAAATGAAATAAGAAAATTTAATTTTTAAAACAAAAATGCGCTAAAAATATTTATTCCTTTAATTAACATAAGATTGTTACAATCTTTATTATCCTTTTGCAAATAAGATGAAAACAAAATGTATAAAGTTTGTAGAATTGTTAAGAATTCTTGTTCAACAATGGCGGCTTCTTTTAGTTAGTCTTGTTTTAATTTCAAAAGAAGGATCAAGTTTTCTTTTCCGCTTGCCTTTCCTTTTATTGACATGTTCATCGACTAAACGAATCAATTTTGAAATATCTTTGGAAGATGGACTGTAACGTTCACATAAAAGGCAAACTGAGTTGCAGCAATCCTCATAAAATACACAATCTGAATAAAAGCATCTTCCTTCAACTTTGGTTTCATTAAACCAATTCAAGAAACTTTCTTTCCATTTGTTCAATAATAAATTATTAACAGACAGCCAGTTCAATAATCTCTCAATTTCATTATCACTTTCCATTAACAATTTTACGACCATTTCGTAAATACGATTATTAAATATGATATTTTTCAGTAATCTCTTTTTTACGCTGTTGTGAATGCCCGTCCACGTAAAGAACTTGTCAACATCATCAAATCTCTTATCTAAAATCAGCGTTAAATATAACCAACTTCTTTCTAAAGGAAAGTTTTTCTTGAACTTACCGATATCCTTTTTGGACGAAAAACACGAATTTAAAAGTTCATCAACCTCATTCCACTTGTTTTTGATAACATAATATTCAATAACGTCAGAAGTTTTCAAACTAAAATTTTTTTTAGTTTTTTTTTCCTTCTCTGATAAATGAATCCTACTGATAAAGTTTTTCATATCAACTAACTTTGTATTCATTTTGGTAGAAACCAAATGCAGTTCAAGATCTTCTAGCAAATTAAAATAAAACTCCTTTACTTCCTCTTTTGAAAATTTGGTCCAATTGAGAATTTTCTCGACAAAATCCGATTTCCCATTTAATATTATACGAGCGCAGGTCACAGATACATTTCTTTCTTTATTAAATATTAACAGTTTTGTAAAATCTTTTACTTCTGCCTCTGTCAGTTCTGTCCATCGAATGAATTCATCTATTCGAGATAATTGTCTTTTAGCAACTAACTCACTATAATATTTAATTACTTCATTACTAAGTGAAAATTTGTGTTTGAACATTTTGCACTCTATCTCAGAGAGGTTAGCCCAAATGACTAATTTTTTAACATGGTCTAAACCCTTGATTATATCATAGTAGTCCATATAATCAAAAATTGTAAATGCTAAATCCTCTTTTAAATTTGTTAATATCGATATCTGAAGAAAAAATCCAATTCAAATAGCAATCAATCTCTTCAAAATTCCCTTCAAACACTGAAAATGTTAAAGGTTTCCACTTGTCAACGTTTGCAACTAAGCTTTTTTAACACTTTAATCTCATCTGAAAACAGATTCCATTCTAAAAACTTATCAATACATTTTAATTTGCTGGAATTGAAATAAAGAATATCAGGCCCAAAAGAATTCAATAAATTTTGTTGAAATTCTTTAATCTCATCACCACGCAAAGCCCAATTAAGAATATTTTGAAATTGTTTCAATTTATCATCAGGAATAAGGTTCCATAAAGCTCGCTTTGCAGATTTATCATATAATAATTTCCTTTTGAAATCATTAACACTTTCTTTTGGTACGCAACATTCAGTAAATATATTTATTCTTTTCAGATCACCAATTTCAAAAGCTTTTTTACCAATTGACAGGCCTTTTGTTACTTCTGAGCGACTTTTCCTCCAAAGTTGCGCTTCCAAAAATCAGTCGTATAATTTCCTCATCCTCAATAGTAAATGAAGGGGAATTAAAAATGTAATCTATTACGAAACGATCAATATAATAATTATAGTTTACGTCAAATTTTTCTCGAAAGCTATCAAACTCATCATTCTCATCATCATATACAGATAATGGATTAGAAAAATAACCACCTTCAATTCGAAGAAAAACGTTTTCAGAGACGAAGGACTTTGTATCCAAAATTCCTTTAAAATGTGACGATAATCACGAAACTTATATGACAATTGATCCTTCACCAACCTCGTGATCTCGTAAAGCAGCATACAAAAATCACTTTTGGATATTACATCCCAAAATCGATTCACTGTATCCATGAACAAGTGCTGATAAGGCCAACTTAATAAATAATGAAATGACTCTTGAGGCCGAAAAAACATTAGCTGCTTCTCATCTAAATTGCGAAGCAAATATATTACTTGTTCAATATGTACTTGAAAAGGTAAATATAACTGAAGGGTCAAAGTACATCAGTTTCCCAAAATGGGTTCTTGCTCAACTTGCTTATGGAAAAATTGACAGCCTTCTTTCTTTCTAATTCATTTAGCTCTTCAAAGCAGTTTTTAAATGAAATTTCATTTTCTAAAGACTTCTTAAATTTATAAAATGAAAAAGTTTCCCCTTCCAATAACTTTTTGTGCTTTCCCAACAAAATTGACTCCATAGCCTAACCATCCCATTGCTCTCCTATACCTAAAAGATTTATATTTTCATTAACGATTTGAGGTTTCTCATCTTCTGGTAGTTGCTCCCATAAAGCAGGAATGACGTCAGAAAAACAGTAATAACAAGCTATACAATATCTAATGGAAAAGCTTATTTCAGTGTCTTTTATCAGTTCCCTCGCAGCCTTTTCTTTGTTAATCGTTCCTTTTGAGGTAAAAAAAGAACTTCTGAGGAAGTAGTAACAATAATCGAAGGGCAAACCAAATTTCAAATCATGAAATTTTGCCCATTTATAAGATCTCAACGAGCACCATAAAACTAGGTGAAGATATTTTTTCTCTCAGTCCAAAAGGAAATTTCTGAAATGTACTTGGATACTTTCTTCTCCGCATCCTCAAACCATTTGTATTCATCTTCTATGGAACCAGTAGAAAAAATCTAAAAATTCCTTTTTAAACTCTAATTCGTTAGCATGCCCAAAAGCCACTTTGAATACACAAATATTTTTCAAACTAAAAAACATTTCTGAAAAAAAAAAAAAAAATATATATATATATATATATATATATATATATATATATATATATATATATATATATATATATATATATATATATATATATATATATATATATATATATATATATATATATATATATATAAAGTATATATATATATATATATATATATATATATATATATATATATATATATATATATATATATATATATATATATATATATATATATATTTTTTCTTCACCTTCCTCTTTGCCCCAAGATTGGGGGTAAGGTGCTGTACAAGCATCGGAAAAGAAAAGCAGTAGAACATGACAAACGTCGAAAAGAAAGCCCAGCCTACCGCCCTCTGTACCATTAATTAGTGAGAGCTCTCGTCACAGACAGAAAATCCATCCTATAGCATCGCTATATATATATATATATATATATATATATATATATATATATATATATATATATATATATATATTCTTTCTTTCTTTTTCATCTTCCTCTTTGCCCCAAGATTGGGGGTAAGGTGCTGTACAAGCATCGGAAAAGAAAAGCAGTAGGAGAACATGACAAACGTCGAAAAGAAAGCCCAGCCTACCGCCCCCTCTGTACCATTAATTAGTGGGAGGGCTCGTCACAGACAGAAAATCCACCCTAGAGCATCATAGGACCGCGACGACCACTATGGTAAATCGTCAATGGAAGGGTTCATCCCACCCAGGTGGGCCAAACCATGCCCCCATACAAAACCCCCGCCATTCTCTCCTCCTATCATGCATCTTTATTCTCGCCTCTAGCTAAACTCACATTTCTCTCCTTCAGACATTCGTTCACCGACTCAATCCACTTTCTCTTCGGTCTCCCAGCCGGTCGGTTCCCAACACACTCTCCACTATACATCCGCTTAACCAACCGACTTTCATTCATCCTTTCCACATGACCAAACCATCTCAAC
>JABUQX010134539.1:0-25000 GCA_015478945.1 Trachelipus rathkii | reverse complement strand
TTTTCAAACCACACAACTCTCTAATACATTCATTTCTAATTTTATTAATTCTTCTCACACCTAACACGACCCTAAGATGGTCCATCTGAACACATTGTATTTTGGGTCTATATCTGTTATTCCAGTCCATAGTCTCACTACTATACCTTAACACAGATAACAACATACCTTCATGTAAGACCCTAGCGCACTCAAGACTTAGTCCCTTTACATTCACCAACGATTTAATTGCACCAGCCGCCTTCCTGCCCTTCAAAACTTTCCTAATACACTCTGCATCATCCGTTCCCTTTTCATCCAGCATATATCCTAAATATTTAAAATCAGACACTTGTTTCAGCTGCTCACCTTCTAATATAACTTCACACTGAGGACTGTCCTCACTCACAACCATAACCTTACTCTTATCTATGTTTACTTTTAAACCCCTCCTTTTACACACTCTGCCCAAATCTCTCTCCCAATCCTCTCAAACTCTTTTCAGATCCACCACACAAAACCAAATCATCTGCATATAATAGGTAGGGCACTCTCCACTCTCTCCCATTCTCCATCAATCTAACACCATCTCCTGCCACCCCCCACCTCTAATTCTTTCATAACCCCATCTATATACAAATTGAAATAACCAAGCGAGACATAACACATCCCTGCCTCACTCCGCTATTAATATTAAACCAATCACTTTCGACACCATTTATCCTTATATACGCTTCACTATCGTCATACATATTTTTCATTCCATTTAGAAGCCAACCAACAACACCTGCCATAGAGCTTCCCTATTAATCCTACCATACGCCTGTTGCAAGTAGATAAAACCTAAATACAATTTATTCTTCTCCCTCATTTTATCAATCATTTGTTTCAATGTGAAGATTTGATCCACACATCCTCTTTACCATTCCTAAACGCACCTTTGTTCTCACCATCTAGTCCTTCAATAATTGAAGCACACTGACCAAAATACAATCATATATATCTTCCTACAACACTCAAATAAACTAATTCCCCTATAATTCCTACAGTTCCCATTATCTCTCACCCCTGGCAGCAAGGGCAATAGTTCCCCCCCAATCCCTGAACTATACTCCTCCATAAATGCTGTTATTATATTATATATATATATAGCAGCAGTTATATATATATATATATATATATATATATATATATATATATATATATATATATATATATATATATATATATATATATATATTAGTGATGTGCCAGAACTGAATCGTTGGCCAATACCAATACCAATACTCTAATTCATGCTACTGCCAATACCAATACTGGAATTTCAGCATGTTTTCTGCATTTGATTAGATGCATATAAAATAAATATTATTTGTCATCTTTATCATTTGAGTTTATGGGAATAATTGTAATTTTGAATTTCGATTTCTGTATATATATATATATATATATATATATATATATATATATATATATATATATATATATATATATATATATATATATATATATATATATATATATATATATATATATATATATATATATAATATAGATGTGTATGTGGAAAAAAAATAAAGCGGAGAGAGAGAAGAGGGGGGCAAAGGAGGGAGGGGCTGAAGCAGCAAAGGAACTGATGGATGATATGAAGGAAAACAAGAAGATTTTTAGATTGGCAAGAACGTATAGAGGAGCGAATAGTAGAGTATGTAAAATCAAAGACAAAAATGGAGAAACATTGGTAAGCCCGGAGGAAAAAAACAAAAGGTGGATAGAATACTTTGATGAGTTGTTGAATGTGGAAGTGCAGTCGGAAGAGAAAGGGGAGAGAGGAGGAGGAGAGAAACGTGGAAGAAAATGAAGAGCGGAAAAACTCCTGGTGAAGGAAAATGAAGAGCGGAAAAACTCCTGGTGAAGATGGGATAAATATTTTGCTGAAGGAGGGAGGAGAGGGGCTGAAAGCCTTGATGCTGAGATTTCTGAACAGGTGTTGGGTGGAGAGTAGAGTGCCGGAAGGTTGGGGAAGGTCAATAATAGTTCCCATTTATAAAGGTAAGGGGGACGCAGGAAATTGTAAAAATTATAGAGGAATCTCACTAATGGATCACATGGCGAAGTTATATGAAAGAATATTAGAAAGAAAATTAAGATAAAAAATAGAGCCAAGATTGGGTGAAGAGCAGTATGGGTACAGAGGTGGTAGAAGTACTACAGATTTAATGTATGCATTAAGAATGATACAGGAAAAGACATGGGAATACAATGAGAAGGCATATATCCCCTTAATAGACTTGAAGAAAGCATTTGATTCTGTTCCCAGAGAGAAGAGTTCCTGAGAGGGATTATGAAGTTGGAGGCAGACTGATAAAGGCAGTAAGTGGTACATACGTGAATAGCATAAGTAAAGTAAGAACAGTATATAAAAACGTGGAATAGTTTTCAATAAGTAAGTAAGAACAGGGTAGTGTGCTGTCGCCGATACTGTTTATAGCGTATTTGGACACAGTCATAAGAGGTGTAAAAGAGAGTTTAGAAGAGATTACTAAGACATATGCTATGTGCAGATGATTTGGAGTATTGGAGGAGATAGAGAGGGTTGAAGTAAATGATGCTGTGTTTTTGCAGAAAAGTTGAGAGAAACAGGATTGAATATGAAAGTGGAGAAAACATAAAAGATGGTTGTATGCAGGAGAGGAGGAGGAGTTGATAGTGGAGGTAGACTGTAGAGATTAAAAATGTGGATATATATTAATATCTAGGAAGCACTTGGAAGAGAAGGGGGGTGTGATATACGAGTAGGATTGAGCAGTATGGCAGGACTGTAGGAGCAGTATACCCCATCTTTGAAAGATAAATATATGAACAAAGAGAAGAGAGCAATATATGAGGGAGTGTTGACGCCGATACTGTTGTATGGGGCGGAGACATGGAGCATGACAGGGAGAGGAGAGTAGAATTCAGACAGCGGAGATGAGTTGAGGACAGTGATTGGAAAGACGTGAAGAGAGAGAGTGAGAAACGAGACAGTGAGGGAGAGCGTGGGTGTGAAACCCATGATGAATAAAGTGGACGCAGCCAGACTGAGATGGTGGGGACACCTGGAGAGGATGCAGGGAGAGAGAGTTGCCAGTAGGAGGTGGAGGTGGAGACCGGAGGGAGTGAGGCCGAGAGGAAGACCGCGGAAGAGATGGAGAGAGACAGTGGAAGATTCATTAAGGAGACACCGGATGCCTGCAATGGATGAGCTGATGGTGGATGGGATCGTGATGGATAGAACAAGATGGAAGCGGAGGTTGGCCCCACTGACAGGCTCGTAAGCCTGACTGGGAGAGGATATAATATATATATATATATATATATATATATATATATATATATATATATATATAGTTATATATATATATATATATATATATATATATATATATATATATAAGAAAGATATGAGTATATATATATATATATATATATGTTCATGTTATATCAATCTCAAAATATATATATATATATAAATATATATATATATATATATATATATATATATATATATATATATATATATATATATATATATATATATAATTTTTAATTCAAACTTCAAAGAGTAAACATCTGCATCCTCATCTACTTTAAGATCCGCATCCGCATCCTCATCATCTTTAAGATCCGCATCCGCAAACAGTCAAATTTTGACATCCGGTTCATCACTAATATATATATATATATAATTTTGATTTTAATTTCGCCTACCAAACATCTATCCCATGAATTGGGGGGTCTCGCTACCTAAGGTGCAGTAGGGAGAAATGAGTTATATGTACTCCCTAGCCATGTTAATTGTGAGGAAGATTTGTCTAGGCTAGATAGCAAGCCCTGCTTCAGCTCTGTATTTGAAAATAGGGCAACTTACCATGCAAAGTTACTGTAATAAATATGAGAGAAAATTCCACTGACGGCAATTTTTCATGTCCATTCAGGTAGCCAGACTGAGATTCGAACTCACTCCCGTGAGAAGGAAACTACGATCCTTAAACAAGAAAAAAACTCGCTTTAATCGACTGAGTCGCCGTGAACTCATATATATATATATATATATATATATATATATATATATATATATATATATATATATATATATATATATATATATATATATATATATATATATATATATATATATATTTTTGGTGGCTTCCCCTACTACGAGAAGAGGCAATCCTGAGGTACTGAGTGACCTCAGCAGGCTGAGCCCATATATCTGTCAGAGAGAGCATATCGAAGTTCAGTCTGATGCCCGTGAAGTCCGAGCAGTTTAGTAAAAGATGTCATGTAATGTCATTTGTCTGGGAGTGACATCTTTATCAATAGGAGAGGGAGAACGATGAAATCCATATTTATATTTGTGATGGGAGAGATGGTGCCCAGAACGGAGACGGGTCAGCATTACTCTGGTTCGACAGTAAAAAGATTTTGAGGGAGATATTTCGGTGAACGCGCTAATTGGAGTAGGGTGTTGTTTGAATATTCGGAAATCGACCGCGTGTTAACTGAGTGTGGATATATTTGATAATGGGCGTGTCAGGAGTGGAGGGGGAAGCGCGTATTATATGTTAGAATAATACATAGCTGGTGTGACCTTTTCATTCTTGATATATATATATATATATATATATATATATATATATATATATATATATATATATATATATATATATATATATATATATATATATATATATATATATATATATATATATAGGGCGCAGAGGTTGAGTCGCCTCTCATACGAGAGGAAGCTGGTTCAAATCCTCCCGCATAGCAGTTGAAGTTTTATCTACCTGGGGCAAGAATTAAAACTCAACTGCGAATATGTTGGTGGTGCTGGTTTGGGATAGCTGGCCTTAAAGTTCGATTCTGTGGTCCCCGTATTACCCTCTGAGAAGGGGATTAAGCATATTAAAAGGCAGTTTTTATATATATAATGTAAGGATATATATCTATATATGTTAGTATATATATATATATATATATATATATATATATATATATATATATATATATATATATATATATATATATATATATATATATATATATATATATATTTCCAGGCCCACCCATGGTATTGATTTTTCAGCACAGTGTGGCCACTTCTTTGTGAGCCGTGATGTAAATATAATATTAATAACTTTTTAATGTTTGTGTTTATTCAAAAAATATTCCATTTCCATTTTACAGTAAGTATTAACGAAGTTTACCTACTAGTTTTTATGTTTTAACATGATTACAATATACAAGAAGATTCTTTAACTAGCTACAATAAATATAAAGAATAAAAATAATGAAAGTAGAGACCTCAAGTAATCAGCTGAAAAGACAAAATAAAAAACGCTATTATTCAAACATGACATAATAATAATATACTCCTTTAAGATAGAGATAGATATCATTCAATACTCAAATTCAAAAATTCTCAAATTGTGATTCAAAAACATTAAGCTTTCACTAGTATCTGGTGAGAGCCTGTTCCTTTTTGGGGTGTTTACATTCTCACCTACACTAAAAATACGCTCGTTCTCGACTGATGAGGGAGGGGCTGATAAATACTTGCTTGCAAGCACCAGGGTTGGTGATTTTTTTTATTTTTATTTTTTTTAAAAAATTAAAAAATCAATGATTTTTTATTTTTTTTATTATTTTAAGCACAAATTGCCTTTTTAATGATTTTGATAAAATTAATAAATCCTAATTATTAGCTAATTAATAATAAGTTTAGTAAATATAAATATTATTTAGTTTAATTAAGTTATTTAAATTATATATATATATATAAATATATATAATATATATATATATATATATATATATATATATATATATATATATATATATATATATATATATATATATATATATATATATATATATATATATATAACGGTATATATATATATATATATATATATATATATATATATATATATATATATATATATATATATATATATATATATATATATATATATATATATATATATATATATATATATATATATATGCTATATATATATATATATATATATATATATATATATATATATATATATATATATATATATATATATATATATTTAGTTATTTATATATATATATATATATATATATATATATATATATATATATATATATATATATATACTGTATAATATCTGAGTAATCTAATTTTATTTATTTCTTTATTGAAAATGATTTGAAACTACATTGATGAATTTGCTTATTGTATAGATAAAATATACTTATCATTAATCAGGTGATAACTAGGAATAATTATTAATTTATAAAAAAAAATTTCCTAAAAAAATCAAAAAAATCAAAAAATCAATTAAAATCAATTAAAATCATGATTTTTTGATAAAAAATCAATTGATTAAATCAATTTTGTTTGAAATCCAAGATTAATACCTTTTACATCACGCAAATTGTCTTTGTCATGTAAATCTAATGCAAAAAGCTTAGTTGTTGTAGCAGGCATTTTACTGGACTTAAGAAATCTTTCCATAATATTTAGTACGAGACATTGTAAATCTGTGAAAAATGTAAAAATGATTCACGTTCTAAGGAAAGCATTTTAAAAAATGCCAGTTTGCATTTTAGAAATACATCTTTGGTTTGAACAGAAACATTTTGTAATGGTTTTGTGTTGAGAGATTTTTGGCTGTCAATAAATATCTTTATAGCATCATAAATACTTAAAACTCTGTCAATAGAAGTCATTTTATAAATAAATAATAAATACCTTTAACTGCACAAAAATCCAAAATCACTTCGTCAAACCTCAAAACACCTCAAAAAGTATAAATCCCTAAAAAGAAAAAGATATAAACAGATTAAGTCATAAGTCATACAGTCTAAAACACATCCATATACCAATCACCTTCAATCGGAAGGATGAACTTGGAACAACCTCTACAGACAGAATAGGAAGAATAGTAGGTAATAGTGAACTAAAAATAGAAAGAAACAGGATAGAAGTAGATTTATGGAATGTCGTTCCTCGCCCATCCTTTTCATTCACTTATCAAATACATCTCTCATTCCACAATTATACAGTAAGGAAAAAAAATATATCAAAAATATGTAACTTGGTCCATGGATCATTCTTCATATGTTTTGAAATTTTAAAATTTCCCGGACTTTTTTGGAATTTCCCTGACTTTCAGCATATCTTAAAACGTTTCCCTGACCTTCCCTGACTGATTTTTTTTCCTGACTTTCCAGAAAGTGTGAAGATGCCGCTCTTATTTGCCATTGGATCCAGTGAGGTGGATATTTTGGCATAACAAACGATTTTTGAAAGAGGAATATGACCTAAACATCTTAACTGACTGCAGTTCCGGACGCATTCTATCCGAACGTATACCGAGTGGGTAGAAGCATTAATGACGAGACATGTATATTTTTTATTGATTTGGGCACTTACACACCTTGCTTGGCAGCGAAAAACAATCTCTAATGGTCATAACCAGACAACACTTTCGGGCCAAACCTAGAAATCCCAGCACAAATGTGCCTGAAACAATGGACCAAATACCTCATGAAAGCCAGAAGAATGAATCCCTGAGTCAGTGTGATTTCCTGCGATTCCACCAATCCAGGGACTTATATGTATTTAATCAGGAAAAGAATCATTAAAGTATCTGGTCCGGCTTACAGATCATTAAAAAGAAGATGCCACCATGTCTCCAAACTCATGAGAACTCCCTCTCCATCAAAGCTTTCACTGCCTTCTGAGAATTTTGCTTATTCCACTTACAACTGGCAAAACAAGATCTGTCTTCGAGGCAGTCATGGATGAATTACTATTAAGGTACCCACACAGAGGGAGAATGCAGACTGACTCTCATTCTGATACATAAAAAAGAAACATGTTCTGACTCACCCTTTACTTATTGGTAGACTACATCCAAACCGTCTTTCCTTTAAGTACCATACTTTATGAAAAATATCACGGTTTCTTCACTACCAAAAAGATATCAAACTTAACATCAACGTTATCAGCTCGTCGAACTCCAGAACCCTAGGAGTTATAGAGAAGAATGTGAACGGATTATCCGTTCTGCTATCGTAGAGGTCAAGCGTCTCACCTTCTCAACACCCAATACCATCAAACAACGCTTTGGGAGAGGTGCACCTTCTCGAACCCAACAACCTCTGCAGCTACCTTCTCAAGTTTTGCTGCCTCTGAACAAAATCAGTCCTATTCCTGGAACCGGAATGCTCTGCTGCATCAAGACATTAATTATCCAACTCCTCTGTCTGAGTATTTCCTTCAAGATATCATCCAGCCTACTTCTGCCTACCAGTACTTCTTTCAGCATCTCAGCAGACACTTCCAGGTCAGACCAGAACTTCAACGACTTGTCACTGCTGAGGTGAGAATAAAGCTGGGGCATAAATTTAGTGCAGGGGATGTAAGGACCTATCAAGACTGTTTGGCCTATCAAGAACTGTCCCACAGTTTATATAAATATATTTCAAAATGTTAAATTATATGACTTAAGTTTAATCCTTTTTCCCCCTCTATATTAATCACGTCTGTTTTTAGGCATATTAAAGTTATAAAGCATATTTCCTGCTATAGTTTTTTCTAGCAGCTAAAAGTTAGGGTTTCTGAGTTTATCATCTTTTTGTGGATGCTTTATAATTTTGGAACAGCTTCCTAAAACTCAATAAGGAAACCCATATGCGAGTTTATACCCAATATCCCTTATCATAGTCACTGTAAAACTGGCATATACTTTAATATGAAACTCATATTAAAGTAATGCAGTGATTTATGTTCATTTACCCTTATCATAGAGGCCACAAACACAGAATAACTAACATCAATAATTAGAAGATATATAGATGACAAGATCCAGTCAGGACTCTTGCAAATAGGGTAGGTGCTCTATGATAATCCATCCCTTTACTTATCCTTTGCAATACTTATGAAACATCTAAAAGTTTATTATTATTATTTATTATTAATTTTTATCTATTATTTTATTATTTATTTTTTATCACTTTATTTATGGCATTCATTATTTTAATATTATGAACAAGGAATATAATCAACCTTACCTATAATTCCTTAGGTTTTTATTTTGGGCTTAATTTTATGTCCTGAAAAATCACGACATTCCATCGCTGAAGAAGTTGAATCCTTTTCTGACTACATCTTGGATTCATATATAGACATATACAGAAATTCCATAATTGTGAGATTGAGATTCCTCACCAACTCAGAAAAGAAACTCAGGATAAGTATTGAACATTACTTGGTACTGCATCTCATCCCACATTCATTCATGATATACACTTTTTTGCTCCATCCATTTTATGAAATATTAAAAATTGGTTAGATATTTTATTGAAGGTGTCTTTAGGTTTTATAATTGAAAGAATATGTATAGCATTGAGCTTTGATATAATATATTTATTTAAAAATTAAAACGCGAAAGGTTTACAGCATTACTGAGTCCCTTTTTCTATAAATTAATGGAGCGCGAAATTACACTGTAGCCAGAGAGATTTTTTCGCTAACAAGCTTGAAAAAACCAATAAATTATTATTTTTTTTTTTTTTGGTATAGCTTTTTTTTTAAATAAAACTTTTTTATATTTTAAATTTTTTTTTCTTTTTCTAACCTGATGAAATTAGCCTGATAAATATTTAGTTATGTTTAAATATATTTGAAAGTATCTCTGGCAGAATTAGATCTATCCAAAGAACAGTTCGGGGACACTGTGGAGAGGAATTTATTGAAATATCCCACAAAACTCTCATTAATAGGTAATTAGGAATTTATGTTTAATTGAATAAAAGCTTAATGAATGTAAAGTTTTGAAATGATGATATGATAAATTAAGATTTCATGGTTTGAATATTATAAAAGTAAGTCATACCTAAAATCAGGAAATCATTACATTATTCAAATAATTTTGAAAGCTGGAGTAGTAAATGTTTTTTTTAAATAATTTAATTCATCCTGCAAGGCATATATATACATTGCAGTGCATTAATTCAATGTATATATATTCTTTCTAGGGTTTTTATTTTTTGATTCTTGCCTCTCGATTATTTTTGGGCATGGTTGGGCATTAACCAGAAGGAAATTGATTGAAGAAAGGAGAAAGAATTTAAAGATAAGCAAAACTAATTACCATAGCTGTTCACTTCCATTCACTTTTCTTCTTCCTTACTAGCCCCACAATTACGTTTAAGAAAAGCATTGAAGGGAATTACGGATTTTGTGAAATCCAGAAACACGAATAGTTGAGACTTAAGATGAAGCATGACTAGGTGGAATCTGGAAATACTAATAGTTAAGATAGAACCTGCCTAAGTAATTCACCTACCAATAGCGACGTTTGTAAATAAAAAACATTTTGGTTGTAAGTTTATATAAAAATAAAAAAATTGTACTTGAGCTGTGTGTTAATAGCCCTGAGAATAGGGATTATTAAATTTTTTTGCATCATCAGATAAAGATTCAGGAGCTAAACAAAAGTGTGCATTCAAGGAGTCCACATTCCTGGATCCGGGCGTTGGAAAAGGCCAGAAGACTAAAAGTAAGTTAAAAGTTGTTATTTAAGAGAGGAGGTGGAGCAATAGATAGGAGGACCTGTTGGGTAGCCCCAGAACACATACATTTTGATTTATTTGCAGTATCGGAACTACGATTCCGTTGTATATAATATATAATAAAAATAAAACTCATACATCTTTTCATTTTGGAGAGAATCCCTAGAGTGCTAAAGCGATTGAGCTTGTCATTTAATCCTGCAGAAATATAACATAAACTATTCCCTTAATGTTTGCTTGACCATTAGTCATATTAGCCTAATAAATTAGAGCTTCCATCTCCATTCGTACTTTCTCTCTCTGTCACTGATCTCTGAACTGTTTCTGTAAATTTAGGTGTGTATGTTTTGGGGAAAACTTTTGGGAATTAGCTCTCTGGGGTTTAAGGTTTTTTGTTGATAGGTTTCTGAAGGGTGCCTTTGTTAACCTGTAGATAATCTGGAACACAGCGTCTTTGCCACCTTTCTCTCCTTTATAGCAGCTTCCACTTCTGTGAATCTTTTTTTTGTCACGCAAGCAAGCTCCTCGGTTTTGTTATTTAAATGCAATTCCTTTAATGGTGCACCGTCGGATCCATTCTTGTGTTCCACGGCTTAAGGAATCCCTTATTAGACTTTTATATATCAAAGCTAGATTTATTATAGCATCTAAAAGTTTCTCATAATCCTTCACCCAAAAAGTAAGAAGTATCGGCCATATTAACCAATACCGATACTGTATACAAAAAAAAAACAATGGCCAATACTGATACTATCGACATCCTTAATGACATAGCTATTAATTTTTTGTAAATCTTCTTTGGCCGCATGGCTTAGAAGGTTAAATAGTGTTGGTGAAAAGGATGACTCCCTGGGGGGGGGGGGAACCCATTATATAATTTGTACGAATGGGGGGGGAGTGACATCCTTGTATGACTTTAGCTGTGCCAACTGGAAAGGAAATTTATTGCTTTTTTTTTTTTTTTTTTTTTTTTTTTTTTTTTTTTTTTTTTTTTTTTAAATTGTAGGGGAGAGTGAGCAAGTGAGTTTTAAAATATTCGGAATGACTGTGGGCAAATTAAGTTCATGATCAGCTGTCTCGAACACGTTAATGGGTCTTTAATCCTTCACCCCCACCCCCTAGTGTAAATTGTAATAAATTCCGAAAAAATTTATAGAAATAAAATAAATAAAAATAAAGTCTCACCCTGTAGCTCAAAGAGGATGGCTTTCTCTCACAGTATGTATAGTGTAGCTTGGGACTCGCTCATCAAGCTCCAACTTGAGGCAAAAAATAAAGCTGCTTTGAAATTCTCAACAGTCTTCTAACCAATTCCTGTTTTGAAAGAAAATAAACAAAAGTTATATTAATGAAATTAAGAACAATAGACACAGGGGTTAAGGATTCCAAATGATTTTTGTTTTATTAAGAATTATACAAATTTATTACTTCTGGTTAAAATCAGGAATATGAAAAAGGAACATGCCCCGTGCTATATGTGAAGTTTTCCGATTTTAGTATTATTATCTATTGTTGTTCTATTTGACTATCAAATCCTTATCATTTATTATGGAAATCCCTGTGGCAGCATTCAAGGGCCGCTAACCAGAAAAAGTTTATGGGAAAAAATGCTGAAGGAAACAGGGGGGGGGGGGTCAATAAATAATAAAAGCAAGTACTTTACAGTAATTAGTGACTGCTGTGAATCCCAATATGTTGTTGACTCTTGGAAACCAATGTACAAAGTACCACAAACAATTTTGCTGAAATTTGTAAGGAATCTTCTTTGGTGTGTTCGGACCCCAAACTGGATCCTTTAAATAATATGATAACAAAAAAAAAAGATAATGAAAAAATATATGAAAAATACATAGACTATAATGATTATTAAATACATGCTCTGATAAACTAGGTTTCTACCGATTTATCAACTTTACCAACTTCTGATGATTTTTTACTTTTAAGGGGTAATTTCCTGTGTTATCTTATGGGCTTTTTTTTGTTTTAAAAAGATATTTTGATTCAGCTTCTGTTATAATTTTCTGGTCAATAAATTTGAAATTTTTTACCACAACGAAAAATAAATGCATCTTAACTGTAGCCAAAAACTGTTGTACAAGCAGCTTAAGATTAGCAACGGACTGACAAGCCAGACTTTACACAATATATTGTGCTCACCAACTAACTATTAAAAGTGATGAGGGACTGTATCAAATGTCTTGTTGATGTCAATTGTTACTTGGAGTACGAGTAGTAGTAGGGTTAAAGCTATTTAGATTATGTTGTGTTAAATCGGTTAGGAGAGTGGTAGTCATTTGGTCTAATCCATATGTGTGATAGGAAAAAAGAGGAAATCATGTTAGATTAATTTTTTGTTTGGAAAGTTAATGACATTGGTTCTATATGAGCAGCAGTTGTAAGTGTTCTGAAGATAGGAAATAACGTGCATGTTCCAGGAATGTGGGAGAGTAATAAGTTTGCCAAGCAACATCAAATGTTTGACTTTTAAGGGCTTTGGTAGCTTCGGTTCCCAGGTTTTTAGATGAATATTGGATATTTTGGATAAAGTTTAATTGTAATGTTTATTAAGTTTTTTGATAGTATTGAAATACTCGAAAGAGGTGAATATTGGGTCTCCTGTTGGCTTGTTAACCCTTTTAAGTGCTTAATTAATGTGAGTTTATGCTGATTTGAATAGTTGATTAATAATATTGCATGCGTTTTGGCTGGAGATTTCCTTTTTTTGTTCACAGATGGCTTCATGCGACGTTGGTGGGATTGAGTTGTTAAGTGTCATTTTTGCTATTGCAAAGAATATTTTTTGTTGTGTTGTCTTCAGCTGAATTTTGGGTGTATTGTTGCCAATTGCTTTATGATTTAAGGTGATTAGATTACACTGGATGACAGAAATTTTGTTAAATGGATATCATGATCTGTTTCTTAGTATTTTCATACACTGAAAACACATCGCTCGGGCGGGTGACGGGCCCCAGCTTTTTTAGGAGGTATCCGTCCACGTCTAAATAAATAAAAAAAGTTTAAAAAAAATAAATAAATTTCCCCTTTTTTAATAGCCAGGCGGTAGTACTACAAGTTTTATTTAGATCATCTTAATTCTAGAAGAGGTTTTTATATTTTTTTGGTAAAAAATTTAATAAATAGGGTACAAAATGCCCTTCAAATAGAATTTCACTTTGAAAAAATGATGTTTTTTTATAACTTTGCTTATTTACTTGAAAATTTAATGAATTTTAATTAATTTTCAGTGTATTTACACTCGAGTATGTACTTTAAAACTGGCAAAGTAATTTTCTTGCCAAACAGTAATTAGTGGCTAATCACGGGGTAACTTTTGTGGGTCCGATTCACCCTGCCGTAAAACATTGATGATGGGATAAACGACCACATTGTTTTTCGTTTATTTTACGCATTATATTGACATTTTATTACATATAATTAAGTTAAATATAATAAATAGTCACTTATATAAGTAAAAATTAAAAATAAAAATAAAATGTTATATAAAAATTTGGATTCAAAAAGGTGTCAAAATTTTTGAGCGGAGAGGTGTGGGACCACCTTATTTTTATTTTATTTTATGCTATGTTTTTGACCATTTTATTACTTATTACTAATTTAATATAGAATAAACAATTATTTATATTAAGTAAAAATTAAAAATAAATGAAATTTAGACGTAAAAGAGGAATTTAAACAGATGCGATTCACCCCTGAATGGTGGTCCGATTCACCCCTCCAAGTTAGCTGAATGAGCTTTATTTAAAATTTTAATAAAGTGATTATTATTAGAAATAGCATATTATTTTTTTTGTGTGTTATTTACTTTACCCCTGAATTTAAAAAAAAAAAAAATCCAAAAAGTGGATTAGGGGAAAGTCGGGAGGACGAATTATACCTAAAAGTGGTCCCAAGTCACCCCGCCCAATGCTAATACTTCCAAATTTGCACAACAGGCTTAGTTTTTTTGTAATTTTCATATTCAAAACAACAATATAATTTTACCAGAGTGTTAAAATGTCCTTGTTTAACCTATTTTCTTGTGTATTTTATGAAAAAAAAAGGTGATCGCCAGCAATATAAAGCTTATAAATAAATAAACAGAAAAATAGATATAAAACTCCTAACATGATGAAACATGTTTTGCGAACTCGATAAAAAATAAACCTCGGTCCAACGTTTTTCATGAGTCATTTGCCTTCAATTTGTATCTGGACGTTTTTGAATGGAAGGTGTATATTAATATATTATTGATTATATATATATTATAATATTATATATTAAATAATATTATATATATATATATATAATATAAATATATATATATATATATATATATATATATAGTATATTCATATATAATATATGGATAGGCTGGGTAGGCATTGCCTATCTTTTTTTAAAAAGATAAAATAATAATTAAGAAAAACAATAAAATAAAAAAAATATAAAAAAAATGTTAATTATAATTTTAACCATAAGAAAATTAATGTACAAAATCTGTAAAGAAAGTAAAAAACCAAAAAATCAGCGTATTTAGGCTTCCTCCCGATCCACTGCGTTAACTTACAACGCACATCGCCGATAGCTTGTGAATAGAAATAATCCTATTCCGTACAATGTATTATAAAGAAGGCAAGCCTCCTGCTCGTCGATCGTACTCTCCCCCATGCCATAAATAGTTTTTTTTTTTAAATTTTCTATTATAATTCATTATATAATATATAATATTATATATATATAATATATATATTAATATATATATATATAATATATATATATATATATATATATAATATTATCAAAGTTTACCCTAATATTGGTAAACTTTGTTTCACATAACTTAATAATATGGTTAACTTATATATAATCAATATATTATATATATATATAATATAATATAATATATTAATATATATATATAAATAATAACTATATATATATATAATATATATATATATATATATATAATTATATATATTACAGTATATATAATAATATATATAAATATATATATATATATATATATTATATATATATATAATATATATAATATAGTATATATATATATATATATATATATATATAAAATATTATATATATAGTATATATATATCTGCCTACCATGTAAAAATCAGCTACGCCACTGATATAATATAATATATTAATATATATATATCATTATATAATATATAATATATATATATATATTATATATATATATATATACCTATAACCGATAAAATGGGGGAAAATCGGTCACAGAGGGGAGAACCGGTCACTTTATAATAGTTAATATTTTTTTAAATTAAAACATTTTTCAATTAGAGAAAGGTTTTTTAAGTAGCAAATAGAATATATTTTAACCATATATAAAAATTTAAGTAAAAAACTTACACCTTACTAGTCAAAAAAATTTCCACCTTTTGAAATTTTTTTTTTTTTAAAATTGCAAAAAAAATTCTAAGACCTGGTGAATCTCGTAGAATTAAGATATCAGAATTTTGACTTAGATGCATATTGGGAAGTCTATTTTTAACATTTTCCAGATTGGAAAAAATTTTAAAATATTTAAGCTTATTTTAAAGTGTTTTTTCCAATTTCGGGGGAAACTAAAGTATAAAACTTATAAAAATGTCCATTTTTTTTTATGGTTTCAATTAATATTTTATCTAATTTTAATATATGTTAGACTATAAGACATTTGTTTAATGTTCTCTATACCTATCTTTCTTCTATCTAGTTAAAGATAAAAAATTGTGCAAACAATACTGTATCATTTTTTACGAAATTGCTTACATAATATTAATGCAGGGCGGAGTCGGGGAGTCTGCAAGGGGAGTTTTCAGAGCCGGATCGGAGTCAAAATATGTGCAGTGGAGTTGGAGTCAAAAATTCCTGTATATGTGGGTCAGAGTCGAAATTTTTTATTTAAGTGGAGTCCAGTCGAATATCCAAATTTTAAATTTAGGCTTTTGCTTAAATTTTTTAGGACTCCGTAGCCTGATATAAATGCCTTTTTTGTTAATAAATGTTAAATATTATCATCATTATTATTATTATTATAAATTGATCATAATTTAAATTATAATAATGTAAATTTTTTTTGTCAACAAGTTTTCGTGTGCGTACAAGACCTACTCGTAAATTAAAGTGCCATTTTGTTAAAAATTGTAAATATTATTATTATTATTATTATTAAAATTATTAAAATTTATTGTCACGATTCCGCACTTTCATTGTATTAAGCATAAAACAATGAAAATAAAATCATAATTTGCGAAAAAATTCACGTATTGAAAATGTCAAATAAATAATATAGAAGTTAATGTGATTTCTGCGATCCAAATCATTACTTATAAACATTAATTAAAATCTACTTAAACATTTAAATTATAATTAAATTATTGAAAGCACAGACGTAATAATATTTAATGACTTTCTCCCCTACACCACTGACCAGTTTTCCCCGAATTCAATTTTTTGAAAATGGAATGGTTAAAAAAAAATTTTTAAATATTTATTTCAACATTTTTATTATTTTTATTATTCTACAACATTGAGGAAATTCCAAATGTGAGAAAAAACTATTAAATATAGATGTAACTTAAAATTTTGATTTTTCATGATTCATTAAAAAAAAAAACGGATTTTTGACCGTTTTTTCCCCATTTTACGGTATATATATATATATACCGTAAAATGGGCTAAAATGGTAAGGCTGGGGTAAAATGATAAATGCCGGAAAAAAAATTAAATGGTTTAAAAAGTTGAATTAAAACGTAATTATTATACATTTTTTAAAGCTGTATCTGTTAAGAATGCTTTAAACTACATTTTTAGTTAATTAAGATAATAATATAAGATATCTAAATATGTTTAATATTTTTTTGTTTTGAAGTATAAATTTTTTCATGGAATTTTGCTCTACAAACTAAGGTTTCTACATTCAAGTTTTTATTCAGATAATTGCTCCAAACAAATAAGGCAGTTGTAAAAAATTATCAAGGTAAGCACTGATGATGTTAAAATTACCAAAATATGGCTAGTGTAAGAAAAATATGTCTAAAACTAAACCAGGGTAAAATGATAAGCCATTCCGGGGGAAAATGATAAATGCATTTTACCTTATAATGTTATATATTTTTGGTTGAATAAATGAAATATACGATAAAAAATCATATGTAAGTTTAACTAAAAAAATTATACTATACCATAATGTTTATTTTTATTTCAAATGCCTAAGAATTACAAAAAAGATAAAAATTACAAAAAAAAAAATAAAATAAAATAAAAGGTTCCAACAGGGAAAGATACTCCAAAGATGACATGGTTAGAGCCATTCTCTTAGTTAACGACGGGCAATCTATTCCAGAAGCAAGTAGAGTATGTAATGTACCTACAATAACTCTAATGATAGGGTTAAACATCAAGGTACCCAAAAGGAGGAGTTACACTACTAGAGAATTTAAAAAAACAGTGTTAAAAGATTTTTAAAAAATTTAAATTGGTGGAAAAAGGTAAAATAACAGAAAAAAGAGTTATAATCAATACTTAAAAAAAATAAATTTTAAAAAACTTTATAAGCCCCCCTAGTTAGGCTCTAAAGAACATGAATTATTTTTTGGAGTTTTTATTTTATTTTTTTTTCATTTATATAAGTATTTGAACATATATCTAAAAGGATGTGTACTCATATTATTATTATATATATAATGTATTTTTTCATTTTTCTCCAACCATTTACCTCGATTCAAAAATTTGGCGATTCTGCACATTTTCTAAAGCAAATAAAATACTTGTCAACCGGATAATTCAGAAAAAATCCAGCCTTTTTTGGTTTTAAGTAACTAACTTAAAAAACTATAACACTTACAGAAATAGTCTGATATCATAAAAAATATGGGCATTTTGCAATCATTTAATGTAAAGAAAATCAAAAAAATAAAGAATAACTTTTTAAAAAATGTCTAAAAACAGAGGCGAAAAAATTTTTTTTTGGGGGGGCAATTCTTGATGACTAAAAAATTAATATAATAAATTTTACCCATTTTTGGTTGACACTAGCTGAAATGAGCTCCCTAACGTGTTAGTAGTAAGTAAGAAATGATAAATTAGCTGCATTGCCAGATTTAGCTTTTTTGTAAATCTGGCACCCTTAGCAATTTTTACTACATTTTAGTTTTGTTGGTTTGTTGGTATGTTATATGGGTTTTCGATAGCCTTCGAAGTCGATTCCCATGGTTACTGATTCAATTGGCCACCACCCAAGTCAAGGGTTAGGGGTGGGTGGGGGAATGGAATGGAAATTGAAATTTGCCCCGGGTCATAAATGTTAAATAATTTTTTAATGAAATTGCTAAAAAAAAATTAATGTATACATAGCTTTAAACCTGTACTATCAAAAGAGTAGGTGATCAAATTTTTACAATTTTTTTTTTTTTTTCGTCACAAGACCATTATAAATCGAAATTAACAATTTTTACATATTTTTATTAAAGAAAAATAAAAAAGATCAGGTTATTTATATATGGTTTTATGAAAAAACTTTTTTTTGCCAGTTCACTGCACCTGTTAGTCTGCTACAGCTTATTTATTAAAACATTTTTTTGTAAAACTTTTAGTTTTTTTGAAAACCATAACTAAAAAATTTCTGAAATTGCCCCGTAATTCTGACAATTACCCCAGTTGATATTTTTTTCTCCCTCGTCTTTATCAATGTCGTCTTTATATTTTTCATACTGTAAAATTTTACAGAATATATTAAATAATACATAGATAAATGATGTACTTCTATTGAATTTGTATTTCTGAAAAATTGGGAAAAAGTTTACCTTTTACCCCAATTTTACAGATTATATATATATATAATATAATATATATAATTATAAATATATTAATATATATAAAATATATAATAGATATATATATATATATATACCGTAAAACGGGGAAAATGTTCAAAAATCTCCGTTTTTTTTTTTTAATGAATCATTGGAAAAAATATTGAAGAAGTTTTGGAGTAAAGTTTTTTCTCACATTTAGAGTTTCCTTAATGTTTAGCAATAATGAAAATAAAAAAATCTCGAAAATGAATATTTTAAAAAGTTTTTGAAAAATTTCATTATCTATTTTTACGTGGTTTAAACCTTTATGTGAATTCCTTTACATATGCTCTTCAACACAATTAGTTCTTTTGTGCTTTGTTATGACCTAATAAAAAGTTACTCATCATCTGTCCTAAATCATCACCTTATTAAAATTATAGAATACTAATTTGAAGAAAAACACAAGGTCTAAGTTATATTTTATTAACTTTTGCAACACGTTGATTTTTTACAAAATTTGACAGATTTCGGTTTTTTTCATTTTTTTTATGCAAATAAGCATCAAAAAAGTGAATTTAATAGTTAATAATTTTAATAATTTCAATAATAATAATCAACTTTTTAACAAAAATAGCACTTTATATTCAAGTAGGCCAATGTACGCACATTACATGTGAACCTTTTCAAAAAATATTTCACAATATTATAAATTTTAAATATGAGAATCAATTTGAATTACTATTGAATTGTAATTAACAATAATAATATTTGGAATTTTTAACAAAAAAAAGGTTTTTTTTTTTTTTTTTTAAGTCGAGTGATACGCAGCATTTCCGTGAACTTTTTGTTATCCTTTTACCACTAAGTAGAAGAAAGAAGTATAGAAAAATTAAACAAATGTTTATAGTCTACCATACACAGTAGCAGAAACAAAAGATTATTGAAAACTAAGAAAAAAATAGACATTTTTTTAAATTATACTGAACCGCTTTTCCCGCGCCTGACCGGTTTTCCGCCCCCAAAATTGAAAACTTTAATAAACTTTAAAAATAAAGCTTAATATTTAAAAAAATTCAGGAAATGTTAAAAATAGACTTCCCAATATGCATCTAACTCAAAATTTCTGATATCTTAGCTGTACGAGATCCACGACTTACATATTTTTGCAAAAAAAAAAAAAAATTTTTTTCCATCTTTGGGAATTTTTTTTAGTATTTCATTACTTTAGTTAACTTCTTTTGTATATCGTTAAAATATTTATCTATTTGCTACTTAAAAAAAACCTTTCTCTAATTGAAAAATTTTTAAATTTAAAAAAATATTAACTAATTAAAACATGACCGGTTTTTCCCTCCGTGACCGGCTTTCCCCCATTTTTACGGTATAATATATTATATATATATATAATAATATATATATAATTAATATAATATTATATATATTATATATATATATTATATACAGTATAAGCTATATTTAAATACCCGGTTACATTCAAATTTTTAATTTCACTTACAGATCAGAAACCTTAATTAAAATGCCACGAAATTGTAAAAATTGATCCAAACAATTTTTTACATTTGTGGTGAGGTAGTGTTGAAGTCCAAATGAGGAATATTACTCCCGTAATAAAAAAAAAGCATATAAACTTTATTTTGAAATTAAGCTTTGTGATCAAGATGATAATTCTTGGGCACCTCATATTTGCTGTGCGTCTTGTGCGTAATATTACTTAGTGGTTGGCTTAATGGACAGTCCAGACATATGCCATTTGCAAATCCAATGGTATGGAGGGAAACAAAGGATCACGACATAGGAAGATTTTTTCATTACAAAAAATTGCTAAGAATTCAAGACCAAGAAGACCATTAAATATCCCAAAATACGTTCGGCTATTAGGCCTGTTCCTCACAGTGAAGAGCTTTCTATCCGCACCCACCTGAAAATGTAAATCTCCTGTCAGAAAACTCTGACAAAGAAGATTAACAATTACGTCCAGATATGGATGACTTTGAAGACCTTATTATGATATTATGTCCATAGAGCCTGATCGTGTTAAAGTAATGTACTCTATTTTCTAGTTCGCGATCTATCATTGTCAAAGAAACAGGCAGACTATTGGCATCTAGATAAAGTGTTGAATCTCCTGAGAAGGAACTACAATTCCTCTTATTGGCGACGCGAAAAAGAATTCCAACGCTTTTTCTCGGTAGACGGCACAATTTAGTGTATTGTACTGGGGATAATTTAGTAATGAGACCTTTTGTGGGCTGTCCTTCTCCTCATGAATGGATATTTATTAGATTTTCTTCTAAACTCAGTTAAAAGCCAGTGCTTCTTCAATAATGGAAATTGAAAACCTTACTCCTATGCCATGGAGCCCATATGAAGAACCTGACGACATGAAATTTGGTTATTGAAAATACGATACAAACAGCATTCTTTGGAATATATGCAGCAATTTAAAAGTTATAGCACTTTTGTTAGGTCTCCAACAAGATATACTAAATTTTGTGTTCCTATGCGAGTGGGATAGCAGAGATCTCAAAAATCATTTGTCAAGAATCAATGGCTAAAAAGAAATCATAAACCTGCGAATAAATGTAATTTTTCAAACCACCTTGTGAAACCAGAAACTCGTATTCTCCTCCTTTGCACATCAAACTCGGGTTAATGAAAATTTTTTGTGTAAAAGCGATGGATAAAGTGGTCCAGGTTCCTATACGTAAATAAGAATTCCCTAGGATCAGTGAGCTAAAAATTAAAGAGGGTATATTTGTAGGCCCACAATAAGGGAGCTTATGAAGGACCATCACTTTGATGAACAGCGTGATAATATTGAAAACCTGCAGGAGATCATTAAAAAGGTCATAACTGAGGTTTCTAGGCATATTAAAGCCGACAACTATGAAGAACTAGTTTTCTGAACTCCTTCGAAATTATAAAGCAATGAGATGTAACATGTACATAAAAATACATTTCCTTCATTCACACTGGACTTTTTTCCTAAACTGCAATCAGGCGCTAAAACTATGAGCATGTGTGAGCGATTTCACCAAGAATTTCAACTATCGAAAACGTTATCAGGGAAATTGAAATCCAAAATATGCTTGCAGACTTGTGGGAGACTGAAAGGATGTCCTCAACAAACTACCATAGAAAAATCTTCAAAATGTTACATTTTAAATTGCAGAAGTATATAGGTGAGTAAAAAATTAACTAAAGCTTATCATTTTATAAGAATATTAAATTTTTAATTCTGTATTACAAAAAAAAAACTTGCCCATTACAAAAAAATGGTATGCAAATTCTGAACAGCGCAAAAATTCATCTCCAAAGAAAAGCACCGATTAGTAACGATTTACCAGAGAAGAAGGTAAAGACTAACACGAATGTTATTTATCCAATTATTGAGGTCTCTCTCTCTCTCTCATCATTATTCAGATAAAAATTTTGTTCCAAAATATATATATATATATATATATATATATAATATAATCATATATATATATATATATAGATAAAAATATATATATATATAGATATATAATATATATATATATATATATATATATATATATATAATATATTAGTGATGGGACGATAATCGTCATCGTCATCAGCAAAATCTGCATATTTTTTTTTAATCATCATCGTCATCGCAATTTTCGCTAATTATTTTGCCTTTAGATTAATTGAGCAATTATAAGTATATTGCATAGAATGAAGACCTCATTCATTATATATAACCGGTACCGGTATAATATATACTGTTAATATAAATATTTATAATATATATTATATATATATAATATATATATATATATATATATAAATATATATATATATATATAATATAATATATAATATCTATATATAATAATATATTATTAATATATATATATATATATATTATATAATATATATATATTGTCATAATTTCTTTTAAATGAACATTAAAATTGCATATTAAAAGCATCATTTTAAATTAAATATAAAATAATTAAATTATAAGCCGTCAATTAAAGCTTTAAAATTAATAAACTCAGCAGTCAAACCGACCATGACTCAAATATATATTAAAATAGAGAGCACGTGACTATCACTCGGAACACAGGATTGTAAGAGTGAGTTGAGTAGTGGACTCAGAATATTAAGTACTCAGTATAACAGTATAACTTAGACCAGTATGTCGCAGAGTATCGACACAGTAAGAACGGTTTTCTTCAACCTCAATAAATAATAGGTTGTGTAATAATTAACTTAGCTTCCAACAATAAAAGTGAAGTTCATTTTAAATATTAAGCCGATCTTAACCATTAACATTATAATTTGGAAAGATGTTTAATTAATAAATAACAATATTGTAAATAATAAATTAACAGTTAAACAAAAGGATAAACAATCCTTAATATTGAAATAAACTATTTCAAAACATCGAGTTTCCTGTTTGCGCATCAGTAAAGTTTAAATAAATTAATAACATAAATGTATCTTATTTAAAAATAAAATATTACTATCTTTAGGAGGCCTCCTACAAAAACTTTAATGAAAATCTCCAAATTCTACAGAACATCAAGGAAAATTATTAAGGTAAATAAATCATTGCATTTTATCAAAACAGTTAATAAATAACAATAAAAACTCACTGGCCATTCAAAAAGAAACAGACATTATTTAGTAAACAAATAGGTTTAAGTCATAGAAATAGAGTAATTAAATATTTCAGTTAAAAACAATTGCTTAGTGGTGAATAGTGATTTAATTTAGATATATTGAATAAAAAGTTGAGTAAATTTTAAAACTTATATTAAACTTAATAATATAAATAATTTATTAATAAATCCGCCAATAGTAACAATGCGTTAGAAATATTATAGCGACCTAGTATAAAAATATCGAAAAGGTGCATATAAGGTGATTTCTCATAGTAATTACTTATGAGATAGTTTTATCATGATAATTTCTTAATTAATAATTATATATATATATATATAGTATCGATATGTAAATTAATCACATCTAATAAAAATCGATTAATTGAAAAATCGATTAATATATAACAAAAACAATCGATTAATTGTTTCATATGTTTGTAAATTAATCAGTTATATATTATTAGTAAATTTTTGTATTACATTTCTACGATATATAGTATAAATTGGCGTTCAGATAATATAACGTATTATAATATATTTTAGAGGTAAAAACTATTAATTGTTATATAGTTAGTACAGATATGAGTCTTTAAATTTATATGTATAAATAATTAGAGTAAAAAATATATAATTATATGTGAATAGATTATTAAAAATAAAGCGTGTTATTAGTTCTCTTTTATATGAATTAAATCTTATAACTAGCTTACAATAGTAGTAATATAATATGCATATGATATAGAACTAGTAGTACACTATAGAGCTGACTATTGTCATATAAAATTATTGTAAATACTGTATTATATAAATATTAACCTTATATATATATATATATAGGAAGTACTTTTTATAGGTAATAATGTTATAATTATCTATAAACTTAAGAATAAAAGTATTTATTAAGAAATAATA
>JABUQX010134538.1:10000-14980 GCA_015478945.1 Trachelipus rathkii | reverse complement strand
ATATATATATATATATTATATATATATATATATTATATATATATATATATATATATATATATATATATATATATATATATGTATATCTATATATTTTATATAATTTATATATATATATATATATATATATATTACTGGCAAATGTTTAGTAACACAAAGAAGGACAAGAAGTACCAGCTTCCTTTATACGAGTAACCAGAACTCCTCCTGGCACTAAATCCCCGAGCTCTGAAAGTAATTTTAAAGTACCAGACCGATGAAAAGAGTGCCATTTATTTTATTTACGTTTTATTACGTAATAAAGTTCTTGCGGAAGGGCAATTTATTTCATCAATTAGGATTTTATGGTGTTTTAAGCCTCTTTTAATATACGGCTAAACAAAAAAAACTTAAAATTGCCTCTTTTACGTAAAAGCTTTTTAAAGCCAATTTTCTTGCAACATATACAGCTCAATGGAAACAAAAGACCTGCCTTTTCTTCTATACACAAACACAACACACATATAGTTATAATATTTATATATGATATTATATATAGTAATTAATATATATACTATACATACGGTATTATTAAATTAACATTAAAGGTTATAAGTATATATATACTATTATATAGGTTTACTAGATTACTATTCTGTGAGAATTAGGGTACGTATTAATCTTATATATGTTATTCTATTCTACTAATCGGGCAGGTGAGTATTTAGGAGGGTGGTATATCTGGTTATATTAGTGGTAGTATTATCTACTTTTTATAATATATACTAAAGTTAGTTAATATATATATATTATTATATATATATATATATATATTATAGATACTATATATATACATATATTTATATATATCATATATATATATATATATATATGGGTGGGGAATAGCGTCTGCATGTGTTTGACATTTCTGTGAAGAGCTATGGCATTTACTGCAACAAAATTGTTCCTGCAATGACAAGTTTTCATTCTTCAAAAACGAAACCTTAATTCAAGCTGTACGCAGTACTTGGGACAAACGCAATCTTTGCTAAACATGCCAAGTCTAACTTGGGAGTCTGACCCATCCCACACTGACGTTATCTGAGAAATCGAAATGTCGATAAACTAATGTGTTTCTATGCAGAGAAAGCATCTGTATATTAGTGAAATTCCATTTAGAAAACAATATTCATATTGATTGATTGAGTGTTAATGTAAGAATATATATAACTTATATATATATATAGAAAATACTATATATATATATATATATACTATATAGTATAAAAATTTATGTATATTTATTACATAATATATATATTATATATATATACTGTAAAGTGTGTTAGAAGTAGGTGAACTTGTTACAACTGAAAGGAATAAAAATAAATGACTAACTATTATTCGAGTGATGAGGAAAATTCAAGGCAAACCACCATTTAAAAATAGTCAAATTCAAAGAATGGAATAATAAAATTTAAGCGATGTTTGGAAAGCGACGAAATAAAAAACAACGCTTTATGAGAGATTCTAAATCTATGAAATCAGACCTTTTCTTTCTTTTATCCCTACATATGGCAGAAAAATGAGGTAGGTGTAGGTGTGTGTGTGTGTTGCAGGTGTGTGTGTGTGTTGAGTGCGCCCGTGTGTCTTTAGGGGGCGTGGAATCTAAGCCGGAGCAAAGAATTTTTTTTTTAGAGAGCCGGAGTCGCAGTTGGATATTTTGAAATGATGGAGCTGGAGCAGAAACAATCAATTTCCCGCTCCGCAGTCTTAGTATTATATAGTATATATATAGTATATATATAATATATATATTATATATATATATATAATATATATATATATATATATAGTATATATTATATATAATATATATAATATATATATATATGCAAAGAGAGTGAGTCTTCATTTTCTAAAGCTTAATTAAAAGGTGCTCAGATCGACCCTCAATTAGTTGTAGACCATCAATCTTATTACGAAAAAAAAAATTTCATTTATTTAATTTTTTTTTGTTAAAGTAAGAGAGAAAGAGAGAGAGCGAGAGAGACCTTTATTTATAGGACGATTTCATTTCGTCTCATTACTTTTTCAAAGGCAAATAGAAAAATAAAGGTTTTTCAGTTTTTCCTATTTTCCCCCCCCCTCCCCTTTCTATATTACTATAGACGTACCTTCTGCGACAGCTTTTCAGACTCATTTTTTTCCCTATGCTAAACAAAGTTTTCCTTGCACCTTTTTTTTTATCATATTTTTTTTTCCACACTCTCTTGAGTTCTCTTTTTCTCACCTTTCGTACTCCATCTTCTTTAACAGATGCTGCAAACTGTTCCGTCGCTGTCAAAAAGTTGCATTAGGACATAGGACGAAAAGAGACAGGAAAAAAATGGAAAGGAAAACTGCTGCAATAAAGAAAGAAAACACTTAAATAGAAAAAAAAATCCCTGAAAAATAATTACGAAAAGAATATAGGAAAACGTATCTTTCTTTTCCCTCTCTTTTTCTTTCCTTCCTTCTCTCTCTCTTGCTCTAGCAAATCCGTTAAAAGGTCTTGTCGAGGAATTCGGTAAAGCATTAAAATCCTAATTCCCCGGGAAAATGATTACCTTTCACCAAAATTTAAAATAAAGAAGCGCCAGTTCCCCCACCCCCCCACCCCAACCCAGCCCTCTTTCTATTTCTCCTCTCTCTCTTTCTTTCTGAACAAAATATCTCAAGAGATATGAAAAAGTAAGATCGTGTGCTTTTTAGATGTTTGTTTTTTTATCAATGATGGCCTGTCAAGTATATATATATATATATATATATATAATATATATAAAAAGATATATTATATTCATATAGATATATATTATTATAGTATATATATATATATATATATATATATATATATATATATATATATATATATATATATATATATATATATATATAAGAAGAAATTGACCAAAGACTAAATGAAATCACAAAAGTCTCAAACAAATTTTTTTTATGAATAATATAAAATGCTTTCAAAACGAAGAATATATAAATTGGACAAAAAAAAATATATGCAAGCGAAGCAAATTAAGGGGGATAATGGAAGCACATCTGAGGGTTTTGTATGAAGTTAATCAGATAAGAGCAACGGTTGCTTTTCCAGGAAAGGCAAAGTAATGCTTTTGTAGCTGAAGATTTTGCGCGCACAAATATGATGAAACAAAAAGAAAAGGATAATGAAGAAAGAGAGAAAAAATTATACTTTAGTAAGGATTTTCATATGGTATATAATGGATTTATTAAATAACTCAAAAAAGGGAATACGCTACACAATAATTTTATTTAAAAAAAAAAAAGTAAAATAAAATTTAAAATACATAAAGTTCAAACAAGAATTTTTTTCATAAAATATTTTTTTGCCAATAAATTACAATCATGAAAAATACAATGAATAAATATAAAGTTAAATGCACGAGAACCGAAAAGATTATATATATATATATATATATATATATTATATATATATATATAATATATATATATATATATATATATATATATATATATATATAATTTATATATATATTATATATATATATAATATAAATATATTATATATATATTTAATATTATATATAATATATATATATAATAGTGTATATATATATATATATATATGAAATGGAGATGATGATTTTGCTCTAATTTAAGGATCCGAATATCCTTCAATTAATGTTAATCGGCAACACCATGTTCTTAATAAGATTTATCGGATTTCGCGTAGCCAATTAGCATAAAGTCTAAATTTAATTTTAAAAAAAAATCCTCTCAATCCACGTCACAATTTTACAAAGAAGGGTCTGGAAAAATTAAATTTAAAAAATATAAAAAGAGAAATCAATTTGTTATATCTGTAGATCAGTAAAGGATTCTCAATCTCTCTCTCTCTCTCTTCTCTCTCTCTTCTCTCTCTCTCCTCTTCTCTCTCTCTCTCTATTATATAGTATATATATATATATATATTATATATAGTATATAATATATATATATAATATATTATTATAGTATAGAATATATATACTCTATATAATATATATATATATATATATATATATATATATATATATATAATGTGTGTGTGTTTGTTCGTTTGATTTCGTGTATGTGTGAATGAAAAACATTTCTGTGAGGAAATAAAGAATAGTTTATATGAATAAATTTCAACGAGTATTTTGGATGCACCGATTAGTCGGTTGATAAAATAATTGGTCATTTTCCTATTAATCGGTAATTGACCTTTCTTGTTTATTCCATCATAGAAAATTTTTGTATCTGCTTCTTAAAACACTCGTCAGTCAGCTTAGAGATGTGGAATGAATTTTGACAATTATTATTATTATTTATTATTTTTTTTAAATTTGCCAGAACTAATAGACTGTCTATTAAGCAGGAGTCTCAAATTGAAGTAGGAGCCGGTGATCTTTTTGTGGTGGAAGAGCAGGAATAAATATATTTGTAGCTACAAAATAGTATTTTCAAATACATACAAAATATTTTTCAAATACATGTACTGTAATTGTAAGTTTAAAATCGAGTTAGTAACAAGCATCCTTTACTATTATACTTTATAATGGTGTACTTTTATAACCGCAACCTATATAGCGCTATCATACATTTTATAAAACTCAGTAATTAGCTGATATATGTTGATAGAAGTGTTAAGAAGAAAGAGTTGCAGTTGGAGTGAGGAAGCACGATAATTTTAAAGTGTTTTAAAATGGAGCCACAGTGGAGCTGGAACAGCTAAATATATAATTTTATTGCCAAGAGCTATTATAAGGTGTATAATATAATGTGCTCCATATATATAGTGGTTATATATATGCTTTATTAATAATATATTTATTGTATAATTTAATTATGTATTTAGTGAGTTTTGATGCTACACTTTCACAGGTAAGTCATAAGATGTATAATACACAGTTCATAGCTAAAGCTACAATTAACTTATCTATATGT
>JABUQX010134538.1:2500-5000 GCA_015478945.1 Trachelipus rathkii | reverse complement strand
AGCTACAATATAAAGAATAAAAATAATGAAAGAAGAGACCTCAATTAATCAGCCGAAAAGTTAAAATAAAAAAAAGCTATTACTCAAACATGACATAATAAAATACTCCTTTAAGATAGATATCATTCAATACTCAAATTCAAAAATTCACAAATTGTGATGCAAAAACATTAAGCTTTCACTAGTATCTGGCGAGAGACTGTTCCTTTTTGGGGTGTTTACATTCCTACCTAACCTACACTATAAATACGCTCTCTCTCGACTGATGAAGGAGGTGCTGATAATTATTTGCCTGCAAGCACTGATAATAATGAAAACCTTGGCCCATTTTCATGCCACCGCATGAAAGGATTCTCTTCTGTAGGCAGCATCTCATGTTTTCGTAGAGCCTCATCTCCTCTTTCACAGACTGCAAATTTGAATTATCTTTGCTCCTTGATGACTGTCTCTTCAGTTTTTACGATGAGGTTTCCTGGTGTGATTCCTTTGAAGGTGAATGAGATGTCAATGCAATTTCGGCCATGAACTTATCAAAGTCTAACATATCCAAATCCTCATCTTCAGTAGGTTTATTTGCTGAAAAGCCACCATCGTCACTATCAGTGCTGTTCTGTTGCCAGGGGTTGCAGATAAGGCGGCTTCCACTTCTCTGTCTCTTTTTTTTTTTTTTTTTTTTTGTCAAGCGAGCAAGCTCCTCGGTTATGCTATTTTAATGCATTCTAGAAGTGGTTCACCGTCGGAGGTGCCATTCTTGTGGGGTTTCAGCTAGCTTAAGTATTCCTTTTTTTTTTTTTTTTTTTTTTTATTTTTTTACAGTTGTCACCGCCGCTCACGGGCAGAACCCTATTCAAGAAGTGGGTGTTGAACGCCTCAAAAATCCATCTAACGCAAATTACGCAGATGAGCACAGACACAGGCTTTAAAGTGAGGGAAATTAAATTGAGTAGGAAACACAGATGATGGAAGAGAATTCCACAGAACAGAGGTGGCAGGAAAGAAAGAAGCACAGCAGCGAACCAGTCTGGAGTTACTAACATCAACACAAAACTCATGTGCCGACACAGCACCCCTTGTGCTACGAGGGCGTCGTAAAGGTGGTGGTACGCGAGTGGATAGTTCCCTCGAGCACTTGCCTCTACAGTACCTATAGAAAAGGGATAAAGCACCAACATCGCGCCGCAAATATAAAGGGTCAAGTGAACTAGAAAGTACAGGACAGTTTATAAGTCTTTTGGCCTTTGACTCGACCCTATCCAAAAGCCGGATGAAACCAGAGCCCCCGCCCCCACAGATATGAGCAGTACTCCATACAAGGGCGGATGAGACCCTTGTATAGGTGGAGTAACTGAGAAGAGGAAAAAAAGTCTCGCACTCTAAACAGAACTCCCAGTTTCTTTGAGGCCGCCCTAGCAACCACTGTGATTTGAGGTTTTCAAAACATTTTTTTGTTTATGTTAAGGCCAAGGATGTTTATATTGTCTTAGGAGAGACGAGGGGGCCGCCGAAAGAGAGATAGAAAAGTTAAGTGTCTTAGAGAGATTTGTAGAAGTTGGGTTTTTAATGATTTAATTTCACAAGCTTGAGACGACAACCCTGAAATTCTATCCAGATCAGCGAGAATAGAATCGGAAAGATTAAGACGAGAGGCAATTCTAGAAGTAAAAGAGGGAGCAGAATTGATATGAGTTGAAGAATGAAGGGTCAAGTCATCGACATATGAGTGGATAGAGTTAGATGTGCAGGTGAGAAAATCATTGATGAAAAGCAGGAATAAAGTAGGAGATAAAACAGAACCCTGAGGAACACCACTATTGACAGAAAAAGAAGTCAAGCGATTTGAAAGAAAGCTAGACATAAGTAAGCAAAGAGAAGGAGGAAACCCAAAGGAAGGGAGCTTGGAGAGCAGTGACGTGTGCCATACCCGGTCAAATGCTTTGGATATGTCAAGCGCCACCACACAAGTCTTCCCGTAGTTCCTAAGGGCGAAAAACCATAAATCTGTTAAATAGGAAAGTATATCGCAGTAGATCTCGAGAGCACCGAAAGTATTACTGGTAATCAGAAAAGAAGGAAAGAGAGATTCCAGATGATATTAGATGTGAGAGTTGAGAAGGGTTTCAAAGATCTTAGAAAGAATACAAGTGAGAGCTATAGGGCGATAGTTAGAAGGATCAGAGCAGCATCATTTTTTTCGGAATAGGTTGGACATATGCGTGCTTCCAACACTGAGGGAAAGTGCTAGTATTGAGGCATAGAGAATATAGTTGAACGAGGGGCGGGGATAGCACGGAAGCACACTTCCTCAAAACTCGGAAGGAATGCCATCCGGGCCACCCGCCTTCCTAACGTTCATAGATTTCGGAGCTCACACCTGATCAAATGAAATGACAGGTAAGGGGCATAGCACACCTGAGAGGAATAGGAGGAGGAAGAGAATACCAGAATCGTTCAGGGTTGAATTAGAGGAAAATAGGAGGCCACGAAGTGATTGGCCTTTTCA
>JABUQX010134537.1:15000-43135 GCA_015478945.1 Trachelipus rathkii | reverse complement strand
ATTCAGTTTTGTGGGCTGGTCCCCCGAAATGTGGTCAGATCTGGTCATTTTACCCCGGATACATCTAAGATACACCCTAAAAGGCCTGTATATCCAGTTCCGTTGTTCCTATGTCTATAATTTCAGATTTTGGCTGGTGAGTACCCCGTCTGGGCACCCACAAGTCATGTTTACACCCCAGGGTCATCTAAGATACACCCTCAGAAGATTGTATACCGAATGTTTTCATCACTCTAGGTTCAATATTCGATTTGTGGGGGCTGTCCCAATTTTCGTCACAAATCAGGTCATTTTACCCCGTTATACACCTAAGATACAACCTAAAAAGGTTGGATATCAAAGTTTAAGCTTTCTACATCAATATTTTAATGTTTGGGGTGGGATCCCTTCTGGGGGATCCTAGAACACCCTATACGTTCTTATAACCATCATATTCGAACAAACCTCTACGACCTCCCTCCCTCTGTCTAATATCCGTGGTATAAGTGACACTCAACAGTTGTTTGTTGATTATATCGTTGTCTGTTATTACTCCAACCCATGGTAATATATATTCGAATTTTGTTAGATATATATTCGAATCCAGAAACTGTGGATGGGCTCGAAGTAAATACTCCTTGGAATAATAATAAATTGTAATATTCCTGATAATAATAATAATTAATACATAATAATAATAATAATAATAATAATAATAATAATTAAATAATAAATATGAATATAATACATAAACTTCACATAAAGATAATTTTACAATGTGGTAGCCGGAGTCGGAGCCGGGTCGGAGTCGGGTCGGAAGCGGAAGTTTTTTGGTTGGAAACATCCACAACAACTCGCAAATTATGATCACTTATGTGGATCATTAATTTCTTTCGACTTCAATATATAAATCTAATAATTACAATACAAACCAAAAATAAACGAAAACATTAAACAAACACAAACAAAACATAGACAATTTTAACCTGATTTCACCTTCGGTTTTTTGTCTGTTTGCGGAATTGATCAGCCCTTCGGGCTATAATTCTCCCCCTATAGACTAAAATGATCTCTATCTTATTTCATTATATAGTATAGAAAAGGGTGGGCGTGGCGGGATTGGCTCTCGGGGCGCGTGACCACCCCTCTAGGGACCTGTCGGGCACCAAAACCTCGCATGTGATCAGTTGTTAATCACATATACTAGCTCTATATTCCAAGTTTAAAGCAAATTTCTCTAGTCCTTCATATCGAAATAGGTGGCAGTGCGCAGTGTGGTGGAACAACTTACTACTCCGTTTAATGTGCCTCTCCTTTTTTTAAAGCGAGTTGTGTTTAAGCGACGGGCTTGGGTGGTTTTTGTTCTTTTTCTTGCCCCTCTTTGAAAGGGCCCAAACAGGTGTTGAAGTGGTGGTGAACCTCTAAAAAACAACCGAAAAGCAATAAAAAAATATGAACCTGCATAATACTTATTTTATTTTAGATACTATCTTATAATTCTTTTCATTCTAGGTAGATATCTCATATATATATATATAATATATATTATATATATATATAAATACTATACTATTATTATATATATAAGTAATATATATATAGATATATATATAATATATATTATAACTATATATATATATATTATATACGTATAAATAGTATATAATACTATATATATACTACGTATTATATATGCTATATATATATACAGATATAATATATACTAATAATATTAATTATATATATACATATATAATATATATACTATATTAAATATCTATATAGTATATATACTTATACCCATAAATATATTGTAATATATATACTTTACCTCTTATATATAATATATAATATATAACTATAGTGATTCATGCTTACTGTATATATATAACATTTATATATCATATAATATATATATATATATATATATAATAGCTAATTATACTATATATATATATATATCTATGTATAATATAATATTATATATTTATATATATATATATAATATATATTTATAGTATTAATATGGCACTATTGTAAGATATTGATCGGTAAGTATCGAGATAGAAGTTTGCCGGAGGGTTATGAGTCCGGAAGGACGATTGTACTCTCTTTTGTCCACTCTCCTCTCTCTTCTCTCCTTCTCCCTCTCTCTTCTCTATATAATACAATATATATTATATTATATAATATATTATTGATCTATAATATTATATATATACATATATATACTACTAATATATGAAATAGTTAAACTAGTTATTATATATATATATATTAACTATATTATTAACGGATATGTGTACCGATACCAGGAAAAGAGGCCGATACCGATTCTACTATTTTTTTTAGAAGCCGATACCGATACCGATACCCGATTTGTCCCTTTAATTAAATATAATATAAAATACCCACAGTAATAAGATAGAACATGTGTGTACTGCTAGGCAACTCAAGAGTGCATTCTCTGTAAACAGGGTCTCCAGACATTCTCCTCTCATCACTGTTGTTGTCCCAAGTATATTTATTTTTGTACAAATTAAAAATAATATATTAAGAATGGATTAATGCAAATAATTTAGGAAATGGTCTTTTTAGTTTGTGTTTATTTCTGAATATTTCCATTTTAAATTTCCCAGGAAGTTTTAACAAAGTTTTGCTACTAGCTTTTATGTTTTAACATGATTCCAATTTACAAGAAGATTCTTTAAACTAGCTACAATGTAAAAGTAAATAAAAATAATGAAAAGAAGAGACTCCTCCAACTGTTAATCACTGAAAAGTAAAGACAAAAAAAAAAAAAGTTGAAAAAAAAACCTAATTACTCAAACCTGTAGGTATAGAAGTAATCTACTCCTTTAAGATTTAAGAGTTGATGTGATTACCACCTCTGCCAACTCTAGAAAAATTCACCAAAATTGTTGATAGCAAAAACATTAAGGAATTTGCTTCTAGTTATTCTGGCGGGAGAGCCTGCTCCGGTCTGTTTGGCGGGTGCTTACATTCCCACCTACACCTAAAAAAGCCCACTCGCATCTCGGAGCTGATGAGGGAGTGATTGATAGATTCTTTGGCTTGCAAGAACTGCATAATAATGGAAACCTTGGCCAGTTTTCATGCCATCACAGAAAGGAGATTCTCTTCTGTAGGCAGCACTCTAATGTTTTCGTAAGAGCCCAACACTCCTCTTTCACAGATTTTGCAATTTGATATTTATCTTAGCTATCTGTATGACTGTCTTATTCAGTTTTGTCGATGAGGTTTCCTTGGTGTAATTCCTATTGTAAGGTTGAATGAGATTCAATTGCAATTTCGGCCACTCGACTCCGACACTGCCTGGCAGGAACTAAACCCTTCTACCTCGACAGATACAGTAGGTGGTTTATTTGCTGAAAAGCCCCACTCGACACTATCAGTGCTTTGCAGGGCGTTGCTTGATAATGCAGCTTCCACTTTCTGTGAATTTTTTTTTGACAAGCGGAGGCAAGCCTCCTCTCAGTATTGCGTATCTTAAGCATTCCTAGAAGTGGAGTTCACCGTGAGACGATGCCATTCATTGGTGGGGTTTCAGCTAGCTTAATAAATTCCTTATCTAGAATCTCTTATTTATTTTTGCAGTTGTCCCCGCAGCTCTCGGACGCCCAGAACCCTATTCAAGGATAGGAGTTTTTTGGATTGAACGCCTTGCAAAAATTCATCTTAACTCAACATAGCCGCGGAATGAAGCACCAACACAGGCTTTAAAAGTGAGGGAGATTAAATTATAGTAGGAAACACAGATGATGGAAGAGCAATTTCCACAGAACAGAGTGGCATGAAGCCCCGACGCGAAACTTAGTGCTGAGTTTACTTAATATCAACACAAAACTCAGGTGCCGACACAGCCCCCCTGTTCTATGAGGCGTCGTAAAGGTGGTGGCACACGAGTGAAAGTTCCTCGAGCACTTGCCGCTACGGGTACCTATTAGAAAGAGATAAAGCATCAACATTGCGCAGCAAAGAATAGGATTCATTTCAAGTTGAAATAGAAAGTATATAACGAAAACAGTTTATAAGCCTTTTGGCCTTTTGACTCGACCCTATCAAAAGCCGGGTGGAAACCAGAGCCCTCCCTCCAGATATGAGAGCAAGTACTCCATACACAGGCGGATGAGACCTTTGTAACTTTTAACTAGAGTAGCTTTGAAGAACAAAAGTGTCTCGCAGCTAAACAGAACTCCCCACGTTCTTTAAGTGCAGCCATAGCAACTGCTGTGATTTGAGTGGTTTCAAGCACATTTTGGTTAGTTAAGGCCCAAGGATTTTATTATTGTCAACAGATGACGAGGACGCATGGGAAGGAGAACCTCGAAAAAGATAGGAAAGTTTAGGTTTCTTAAAAAGGGAGATTTGTTAGAATTTGAGCTTTTAAAGAATTAAATTTCCAAGGTTGAGACGACCTCACCCCGAAATTCTCTGAAAGATCGGCGAGATTTGAATCAGAAAGATTTAAGACGATAGGCAATTCTTGAAGTTAGTTAGTAAAAGAGGGCGGCAGAATTGAAATGAGTTAAATAATGAAGGGTCGAGTCATCCGGCATATAGGTGAAGAGTTAAATTATGCGGGTGAGAAGCATCATTAATTGAAAGCAGGAATAAAGTAGGAGCATTAAGCAGAAACCTGCAGAACACCATATTTGAACAGAAAAAAGACGCAAGACGAGTCACCTCATTCAAAAAACAGCCGATATCTGATTGATTTGAAAAGAAACATAGACATAAGTAAGCCAAAGAGAAGGGAGGAAAACCCAAAGAGGGTGGGAGCTTGGGAGAGCTCTCAGTGACGTGGCCTTTCTGTTTTCCATAACCCGGTCAAATGCTTTGGATATGTCAAGTAGCACCACGCAAGCACTCCCCGGTAATTTGACATAGTACATAACCATAAATTCTTTTTTTAAAAGCAAAACTATATCACCAGTAGACCTCGAGGCCCCGAAAGACCCACAGTTACTGGCAATCAGAAAGAATGACGAATGAGATTCCAAGAATAGTGTCTTAAGAAGTAAGAAGTTATTGGAAAGGTTTCAACAGAATTAAGATAGGGCAATACAAGTTTAAAGCCTATAGGGCGATAGTTAGAAGGAATCAGAGCGGTTTCCTTTTTTGGGAATAGGTTGAACATATGCGCGCTTCCAACACTGGGGAAGTGATAGTATTGAGGCGTAATTAAAATATAGTTGACAAGGGGCGGGCGTCAGCACCCGAAGCCACACTCTCTCAAAACTCGGAGAGGGAATCGCACCGGGCACCCCGCCTTCGTAACCGTTTAATATTTCAGCGAAGCCCATGCCACCGATCATCTCAAAAATGTAATCACATGTAAAAACATGGGGACACCTGAGAGGAGAAAGAGGAGTAAGAGGAATGCCAGAATCCGATCCAGGGTTGCAGGAGGAAAATAGGTGAGGCCAAAGAGATTGGTCCCTTTATTCAGCTAGAGTATTTTAACAACAGAATCATCAGAGAGAATAAGATTAGGAATGGATGATTTACAGAAGTTGTTGCAGATGTTTTTGGCAAGAGGCCAGAAAATTTTGTCATAGGAGAACCAAGGAAGGCAGCACATTTAATTTTTTTTGAAAGACCGCTTTGCCTTCGTCAAAGGAGTATTTGCAACAATTTTTAACTAATGAATTATCAAGAGTGAATGGGAGAACGAGAATTTCTTCCACACTCGTACGCCACTTGTCTCTAGCCTGAATGGCCAGGAGAAACCAAGCACGATTCGAACCATGGATTATGTAGAGAAAAAGATTTAGTCGAAGAAGGAGAGGAAAACCTGCTCATCCCATCAAGCGGATTACAGCTCCCACTTTATCGGCAAATCTGGAATCGTCTTTCAGAGTCAAAGCAGTTAACTCCAGTTTTAGCTAGCCCGTAGAAGCAACGCAATTGGCCCCCCAATAGGCCCGATAAAGTGCTGAAAACCCAGCTTAGGGCAGGCATGGGAGATGTGGAGAGAAAGTTATTTAAAATTAAGAGATATAAGGTCTCGGTCAGACTTACGCGATCAGGAGCGCAAGGTGATGTATTTATTAGAGAGAAGGCACTAGTTGGTGAACATAGGTCAGAGTGTGTTTTCAAGAATCGGTTTTGGACGGGCGCTTAACGATCCGGAATGACTGTGTGTTTAGGTTATTAAATTAGCTTGATCTAGATCGTTGAGTAACTGAATTGATTCGAGCTTCGTTCCCCAATCTAAGATCAGTATGAGGAGGAACCAACCATTCAGTATGTTAGTTGTACATTTGAAATCCCCTAAATAGGGACCTCAGTATTTGGCATGAGAAAAAATTCTGAACAGATCTGTTGAGAAGTAGTACAGTAACGGGTATTCAAAAAAAGCTATGAAAATCTTTTTCTGTTAGGCAGAACTAGTTAGCAGAGCAAAAGATATCTGTAGTTTAGAAGGAAGAAAGATTATTAAGCCACAAAACATCGAGGTTAGGAGATCTCGAGAATTCTCGAGACGTTTAAGGGAGTGTTTTATGTTTAACATTAGGCCCATACTTCCACCCTGTTCAGACTCGGAAATTCATGATAAATAAGTTACAGCATTGGATATCATTTTTACACGATGTTGGAGGGACGGAATTGCTTAGCATTCTGGGGGTCCCAGACCAATATAATGAGCCAAAAAATTTAGGGTTTAGAGTTAGAGAGTGTTATTCCATTGGATGCAGTTAGAGTGCCAGGCACTGATGTTGGTAAGTAATAAATAAAAGTCCGCGGCCTGTGCAAATCTTGCTATCATACACACACACACACAATCACAAAAAAAGACGAAAAATTAAAAACAAAAACAAAGGAGAAATGAGGGAAAATTATTTACTATTTTCTTAAAAAACCTAAATTAAACCCGAAAATTTTAAAACGGTAAAACCCTAGTTATACAGCAAAATATCTAAAATATTGAATAATTCCAGAAAGTTTTAAAAACACTCGCGCACTCACACACGCTCTCACGAAATTGAGTACAACAAAAGAAAAAGAAAAAAAAAATTGCAACTTTTCCAATAAAAAAGTTAGAACCTAAATTCTGTGTATTAAATTATAACATAATAGCTATCCAAATAGGTAAATTGTTTAACGCCCTTAATATATTCAAATAAGTAAACGGCAAAAAATCTAAGTTGAATAATGTAATTTTAGGGGAAAAAAACATTCCGAAAAATATACTAGGTATATATCTGTTGGCCAAACTAAAACGTAAATTTCAATGAATTTTACAGTTATCTACAAAATTTTTTTTCACCCAACAAAGTGAAGTTATCTGCTCTTAGTAACCATTACCGCACTAGGTATGTATGTTTTTTGAATTTGGTTGGGTTATGTGTGCTTGATGATATTTTTGCTTCTTTTATATCGTGTATTTATAATTATTGGAGGGGTATTTGAGTTTTTGAAAGTGGTTTTAAAATTGTGTTTCTTAATTAAATGTACCAATGAAACAAAGATTTGAAGGCTCTATGTTTAGGATAGAGGGAGCTAGTTTTTGTGTTTTCGTGTGTGTGCCGGAGCCCAATGATGATATGCTATAGGAAAACCCCAGCCCAACCTCCACAATACATACATGGTACTCCGCACACACACAAAAAACAAGCTACTCTCTCATCCCTATACCTACAAGCCTTCAAAATCTGTTCTGCCGGTACATTTAAAAACCAAGAGGAAAACAATTTTTTTTTGTACATTGAAACTTTCTCAAATTTATCATTAAAATTCGGGAGATATGAATACAGCATTATAAAAAAGCATAAGAAAAAATATCACATCAAAGCACACACAACCCAACCAAATAAACAAAAAAAAACAACATACCTTAAAACCACATATCAACCTAATGAACATAAAAAAATCTCTACCAAAACATATATACAGGTTTGATCCCTGTTTCTAATAATATCTTATCAAAAAAAATATTTAAAAACCCGCCCAAATGAAAGAAAGGTTCAACAACCCCCCCTGTTTATATAAAAATTCCATGCACCCTTTGCAAAAAGCAATATTTCGGAGAAAAACAATAGACATAAACTGTAGAATGGATCTGCATAAGAAGACTATAGAGCCCACAACTAGAACAACTTCGAACTGAACTCTAGATTAGGACTAAAACACCTCAACCATCCATATCAATATCAAGCAATAACATGCAACAATCAGAATCTATTAACAAGATACCAATAAAAGGGAAAATAGCAAGAAAGCTTTTTGCATCCTAACCTTCCCAACTTCAATAGATGCTGCTCTGGAGATTACAAAAAAATAGATCGGATGAAAAATAAACTGCATGAAAAATATCTCCATTCTATAAGTAGTATTTTAATTAGAACGAACCCTAAACTTGTAGGTAAAGAACTTGAACAGGAATCAATACTAAACTCCATAACTGATTACTGACTATAAAAGAAGACACACAAGAATGTGAATCAAACATTAAATTTTGTCAGTTTTATTAGGTTTTCGTAAAGTGATTGTAATGGGTTGCGGAGCCTGATCCTTCCTAGTTAGCAACTAAGGGTTTTACAATAGGTAAATATTATAAAGCAGCTTGCAGCTTGAATTACCAAATATACTATTATATAATTAATAGTATATAGTATATATATATATACTGTATATATATTATCAATAGTTATTATATAATAATTATATTTATATATATTAATAAATGTTATATACACGAGTATATCATTATATGAATACACATAAAACATAGTATTATATATATACTATATATATAGTATATTATATATATTATTATATATATATATATAATATATAGCCTAATTATACTATATATATACTATATGTATATATATAAATATATACTATGACATATATATATATATATATATATATATATATATTATATATATAGTATACATATATATATTATGTTAGGTTAGATTAAGGTTAGGGTTGAGATTCGATCCTAACCTACCTAATGAACCATAACATATATATATATATATATATATATATATAATATATATATATAATTATTACATATATATATATAATTATATATACTACTAAATATAGCTAATATATATATATGTATATATATATATATATAAGTAGTATATATATATATATATATACCTATATTATAAATATAATAATGATATAATATATATATATATATATATATATACTATGTATATATATATCCTAATATATATTATATAGAGAGATTGAGAGCAGAGACCGAGAGTAGAAGAGAGAGAGACGAGAAGAGGAGAGAGAGTAAGTCAAATCGCTTCGAGCTGAACAACCTGGCAAAACTTCCCAATCTCCGGTAGTTTACGCGTCAAAAATCTCAAATATATAGGCCCCGATACTAGCATATACTTAGTATATATATATATAATACTATTTAACCTTTGAAAATGTGAAAGAAAATCAAATATATGCCATATAATAATATAAGTGATCTCTATATATTACTATAGAAGTAATATATATTATTATAACTATATATATACACAGAGGTGGGCACGATCCGTTTACCTCCCGGTTATACTAACGGAACTAGTTTTCTGAGTAACGAGTAACGGAGTAACGGACTTCGTTACTTTTTCTTTCATTGTAACAGCACACGAATACTTCTATTTTTTCCTTCCGTTACGTTTTTAGTTTCGTTACATTATTGTTCGAATTGTTGATAGGCCCCAATTGACAACCCCCGTTCAAGCTAAAATGGTCTTTCACCAAATGTTTGAATCGTATAGGCGTATTACAAAATTATTTATAGAATTATACTATATAGGAAATTTTTATAGTTAAGTATAGTATATATAATATATATATAATATATATCTTATATATATTATATATACTATATATATGTACTCATATTATATATACATATATATATATATAGGATAAGGGATAGAATTACAATAGAATAATTATAATAAGGATGTGCTTCTCGTAGACTTTGATGAAAATGCAAATGTGAAGCAGTTGTGGTGGGAAACTTCGAATAAAGTCTGGCCATAATCATTGGCCAGTAATGAAGTAGGTGATAGTGAATGTGTTGTCGCGTTTGTTTGTATCTGTAAATTAATTATAAAAAAAAATAAAAACAGCTATATATGCTGTTGTAACATGTAGGCCATTTTACCTAAATAAAAACCAACATATAATTCGGATTAAATAAATCATTGTTTGAAGTACAACCAAGAAAATACCCTCATAAGAGAACTTGACTTGGTTACACTTAAAACATACTTATTAATTTCATATATGGACCTAAGCTCAAGATTGAATCGCGCCATCGGTACATAACTGAATGGTGGCCCTAATCAGTCACCTGATAACCCAGCTTTACTTTATTAATTTAGATTATTTTTTTGGCATATGCAGTAGGAAGAAAGTAATATTTACCTTCTTTTCTTTCTCTTAAAAAATAATGGTATGCCACCAAAAATTTATAAAAAAATTTGTTAAAGTTGTCAGGAATGTCCGTTAGAATTTACCTACATTAACGAACACCACTGTCGTCAACCTCGGTCTGTTGTAGTTGTCTTGGTTTTTAGGCACTGACGGCCTAATGATGATGACATTTCAAATGGTCTGTCTTGAGAGGTGAGGATGTAGCTCCTCCCACTTTACATGGTCAGGCCAGAATGAAAATTTTCTTTTTTTCTTTTATTTATGGTAATTAAACACAGTGCTTTTATTTTGCTTCTAAATATTTTAGAATTTGTATTATAAAAAAAATTATAGAATAATTTAAACGAATGGATTTCCTATCGACATATAAAATAAAATTCATTTATTAATAGATAAAGCATAAAAATGCACATTTATTACAACTCGCTCAGAGATGAAACTTCATTGTCTACTTACTAAAATTAACAAATAAAATACACAAATTTTAAAAACAAATATTTTTCAGTTTGCATTTTTTTTTCATTCTACCATCCGCAAAGACTCTACACGAATGGTTCTCAATCGAAGGGTGGGATGGCTGGTGCCCCAGCCGTCTTTTCCGATCGCCCAATCTCTCATATAATCTAACGGAAACCTTTTCGGTACCCGTGTTACAAACACATCGGTTTCTTATTTTACAAATTTTAACCTCCTGTCCCTCCCGATTTTGGGGGCATAAGAGTGAGACTTAAATGGGACACATCCACTTCTCATCGTAATATACATAGTAAAGTTTATTTCCCTATACAAACACTTATTTTAACTAATATACGTCAAAAATAAATCTATTTGATTTTTTACCATCTATAATATTATGCAACAGCTCTAATAATATTAATCAATTGTGGTACGAATAATAACAAACAAAAACCAAGCAGCACTTTTTTTGATATTTTAAAATTGAAAAACCTGGCTGGATTGAATAGCCCTAAGCGTGAGGGTAGATATTTCTTTGGCCTCTTATAACACTCACGGCTTTCTTGTTTGTCAAGTCCTTCTGATGGAGGTAGGATTTTTTTTTTTTTTATAACACTCACGGCTTTCTTGTTTCTCATATCCTCTGCCAGCTTTGTTGTTCCGGTTTTTCACGCTAACTCTAATTCAAGACTTTAAGTTATAATTAAACAATTCGCCTAAATTAGGTATTTATTTATCTTTATTAATTATCGAAGGTTTTAGGGGGTCGGGCCACTCTGAGGTCACCAAAATAATGTACGAGGTCAAATAATCTCTAATTATTAGCAGATAATTAAATTAATCACCTCGGGTACAACTATTATTAATAAGAAGGAATATAAAAAGGTAATAGTCTTTTCATTTCTTTATTTAATATCCCCCTTTCTTGTTTTGATACCATAATATAATATAATTTCCTTTGTTATAAAAATCAATGGCATGTTTATAGAACAACACACAAACAATTCTTTTTAATTATTATTTCCATTAATTATATAATTTTTCTTACAGTAGTTTGCAGAGTGTGGAGACAGATTGCTCCATGATCTTTACTAAGATCTTAATCACCATTCTTTATATCATATTTTAATGATATCAATCAGGATAAATTCTGATTTTTAAATAAAAAACTTTTACAAGAAATCACATTTATGGAGATATTAATAATGAACTTTTTACCTTAATTTAATATTTTAACTATATAAAATAGGCCGCCGAAGGGCGAAGCCCTTAGAGCGGCTTCTCAGCACGTTTCTTCGCTGTAACTCTCGATCCTTCCTTTCGGTAGAATCAAATGACTTAACCGGTAGAAAGAACGAACACCCATTGGTCAGTTTGATTTTAAATAATATAAAAAAGAATAAAAACCGCTATGTATGCTGTTTTAACATGTAGGTCATTTTACCTTGCATAAAAACACAACATTTGTAGAGGCGTTGCTTACAAGCTCTTAATAGAGATGTGTACCAGAAATACGCTCGTAAGAGGACGTTTGGCTACACTTACAAACATACTTCATAATTTTATATGGACCTAAGCTCAAGATTGAGCGCGTGGTATATAGCATAAGTGGGCGACGATAGACCGAGAAAAAATGTGGTATTCGCGATAACCGATAAATTCTGATAACTCGAAAACCTTATCATCGATAAACCGATATCGATAAAATATCAATGGAATCATTACGCCGATAAGCGGATTAACCGAAAAATCGATAGATTTTAAATTCCCTACTAATCGCATTTATTTAATGAAAATGTTTTAAAAAAGATTTCGCTTCAGATATTAATATTGAAAAGACCATATAATTACGTCTTCTTTTCACTTATTTTATAGATTATAATATAAAATTTTCAGTTTTCTTTACCGACAAGTACCCAGAAAATATGGGAATGTTGCTACTTGCTTTATATAACTTGTAAAACTTTGGATATCATATTAAATAAATTTATTTTTTTCCCTTTGCTTCTCAGTGTTTTTTATAATAAAATTTATATTTCCTAATTTATGCGTCTTGATGTTTCATAGATTCTCTTTAATGTATGTTAAAAGCCTAAAGAGTAAAGGTTAATAAATGATTTGAATGAAATTCAAAGAATTACGGCTAGATTACCTATATTTGATTCAATTATCAACAATACTAATAATACCAGGTTTCTGGGCCTTCTGCAGCATTTGGTATGTATGTGCCCCTTCATAAACATTAGCATATTAAAGTTTTCATCTGACCGAGAATTCCTCTTGGCCCTGTAGATATCTTTGCCAAGCGAGAACAATCACTCCACCGCAGCGCTAGACGGCATTGCAAGTTGGGGCACCGACCGCGGCCCTCGGAATTTGCCGGGGCGTGGCTGACCTCTACTTTAGCCGGGGGCCGGGGCCGGCGGTTAGCTAAAATTAAAAAGAAGAAATTCATGAACACATTGAAAGTCTTAAAACTTAGGATGAAATTAATACAATTCAATTAATTATAATTGATATCATTAAAAAGATAATACATTTAATTCAATTCAAGTTAAACTAAAATATTTTTCGATCATGAAATTTTTTTAAGAAAATAATTTGATAATTATAGCATTTAATCGATATATATTCATTAGCCATCCAGTTTAAACTTGCTATATATATTATATATATATTGATAATTAATATACTATATATATATATATAGTATTATATATTATATCATATCATATATAATATATATTAACTATATAATATATATTAGTACTAGTATATATATATATATTATATACTATTATATATATATATATATATAATACATAATATCTAAATTATATATAAATACTAATATATAATTACTTTGTCGTAGTTATATATTTACTTTAGAAGGAAACCCTTGGATTCTTTTTTTATATTTTGCTTTACTGTCACTTCATTTTATTAACTAAATGTACACAAATTAAAAATATTGTTTAAAGACACCTTTTTAATTAAACTTTAAATTTTAAAAAGGAAATGCTAATTTTCGTCCGCGACACGCGGAGACATTCTCTCAGGGCTAAGGACTGGATTTCCTATTTCTTGTTGACTTCATCACGTTCAAGCGTGTGTTTTTCAGTTGGGTCTGCTATTGTTCTTCATTTGGTGTTTGTTGAAAAATATTTTTGATGTTTTCAGTATTTCATTTTGTTTAGAGTATCTATCTTACTTCACCGGGATGCTTATTTGTAGTATCGTTACTATTATTAAAATGCAAAAAGGGATTCCATATTTTGCGGTATGGTTTCACTGTGTGTTGATATTTTCTGATCATCTTTATATTCGTTGAAATTTTTGATAAGTAGTGCTGGCCTGTGTACGCCTATGACTTTTGTTAAAGCTGGAATTAGCTGTCCTTGTGCAGGTCATCTGATGTTGATTTTTCGCCTTTTGAAATCTATGGTTTCACCTATATATGTTTATTGCAAGTATTGCAGGTGATGTGATATATACAGCTTTGGGGGAGATTTTTCTTTTCGTTTTGGGGGTTTGAAATGTTTTTAACGGTGATGGTTATTTGATGGAGAGGGAATATTTTTCGGAGGTGAATATTTTTGTTTACACGAATTATAATGGTAATTGACAGGGAATTTGTGCTAAAAAGAGGTGTCTGCTATTTTTCGGGGAGAAGGTGCTATAGTACCTCTTTTTTTTGACTTTGATTAAAATGCTTTTGTGATTTGAAAAACTCAGGATAGTAAGTGATTTGAAAGTTATTGTGGGTGTATTTAGTTTCTTGTGCTGGAAGAGGAGAAGAGGGGAGGAGCATATACGAAAGGCACGGAAGAAAATAGGATGACAGCCAGAACAGCCTAATTTTTATTTCACGTTAATCTAGTAGGTATTTTTATCTAGTTTTTTGTGTGTGCCAATGGTGGTTTTCTATATATAGTAAATTTCAAGTATTGTTATTCCATGTGAATTAAGGTATCGCAGAAGGGGATTAGCAGTTGTTGCGAAGGCAATTTCTATCGTTTATTACTGAACTGAATGGATGAATAGTATGTCTAAATATAGTTTAGGACATATTCATTTTAGGGTTTGGTGTTCGTGAGGGAGGGGAGACAAAAATGTATCCTACATCCTAATCATAACTATTCGTTTGTAATAAAAGGGTGGAGGTTAAAAAATATGATAAAATTATGTTAGTTCAATTATATATGGTTACCTGAGTCATGGGAGACAGTGGGATCTATTACTCAGGCCGAAAAGTTTGTTGTAATATTTGTTCATTAAAAATGAAAGAAGTTATGTTGTAATGAGAGATTAAGGAGCTGTTTTATTATATGAAACGGGAAGTCCAATCTCTCAACAACATTAACTTCTTTCATTTTCACATGGCAAATATTTACAAACAAATCTTTCGGCAATACTACACATAAGCATCCCGGTGAAGTTAAGATAGATTTATACAAAATGAATATCGGAAAACAATCAAAAGTATTTCAACAACACCATGAAGAACATAGCAGACCAACTGAAACACACTTTAACTGATGAAGATCAAGAAAAAAATCCAGTCCCTTAGCCTGAAGAGGTCTCGCATGTCGGGACGAAAATTAGCTTTCCTTTTTAAAATTTATTTTTTTTTATATATTTCTTTAAAAATGTTTTTTAATGTTGTAGCTTATCAAATAAGTATAAAAGCTATATTCTTTAGTGTGTAAGACCTTGAAAGGATCCAAAGGGCTCCTCTCTAAAGGTGTATATAGTAGTATACATTATATTCAGTACTATGTATATAATTACTATACTTTTTTTTTTATTAAATCTTTTATTAGTATATTTTAGTTTTTTATAAAATTATATATATATATATAATATAATATAATATATAATATATATATATATATATATATGATATATATAATATAAGTATATATATATATATATATATATATATATAAATTAATTCAAATTAAATAAATAATGTTGAAAAAGATTTCGGAAAATGTTTGATTTATATATTAGAATATTTTACTTTAAATAAATAAATAATTACATATTTTAAACATATTATATCATATTTCCTTTTTTTCCGAATTCGATTCGTTTGATATATCAAATCTCGAATATTTTTATGTTAACAACTCGGAAAAAATTATAATTTGGCCTCATTTTAATTTGAAATTCATAGTAATACCAAAAAAAAAAAAATTCTTGATAATAAAAATTCAAAGCTTTCACGTCCTTTGCATCAATTATATAACCAAAGGAAGTCAATGGAATTAAAATATATTCTTTTTAATTTGTTTTGATTTAACCCTTTATTATTTAGTGTAAATTTACAGTTCACCCCGGTCCGGTAGAAAAACCCCGGTTTTTCCTGGCTTTTTGGCCGGGGCCGGGGGGCCGGTCCGGTTCCTAATTGCAGTAATTGATACCTTTAAAAAGGAGAACAATTTCATTGAGAACCCTTCTCATTGTTAAAAGCCTTAGGTCTGACAGGTATGTCTGTCGATTTTCGCCCTTGCTAGCCACTTATTTACACCTTGATTGAATCTTGTTTTGATAACGTTGACCTTGACGTTAGTTTCAGTTGTAATCATCCAGAGCATACACAGTAATGCATTGAGTAGTATTCTTCTCTTTCCATGTCCTCCTCCCTCGCTGCTGCTACGATGGTTTATGTTGGCGTTTCTTCATGTTCGGGTACGCCCGCAATAAACTTTTCCACCTTCTTCTCCATCAGGGCCGCTTGACCTCTGGACTTTTTGGCCATTGTTTCTTCAAAATCCCTCATCCACATCAAGCGCGAAACTTGGGGTGGAAGCCAGTGGCCAGAAGGTACTCCCCACTTCAAGGTGCTGGAGAACCTCTTTCGTATGGCGCATCACAGGTAGGATATTGACCCAGAGGGTTCCGCGAACTGGAGCATTGGAACATTGGTCTTTCAAGTCAATCAGCTTTTTTTTTTTGGTCACAATGAGGTGGGGATCAGGCGCAGGCCAAGCCGAGATAAGCAAGGTGTTTCTCCTCTGTGGATTTGATCCAGTATTGCAACCGGCGACAGGTTGCCATGACTGTGATAATTGCCAAAGAAATATCTATTGTAACTAGTTTTAAAAATTGGAAGCATTTGCTCTGCGAATTAGCTCAAAAAGTAAAAAGAAATAAAGGAATTGAAATAACATGCGTCTCGCTAAAATTTAGTTCGTATTCTACACTAGTATATTCTGACCATAATGGCCAATGTCTGTTTAACAAACACTGAGATTTTCTCTGTTGGGTCAGCCTCTCTGTTCAGATCCTTTTCTTCTCAACCCAGTTCTTGTGTTAAGGACCCCATGGTGCGCACAGGATGTCATAAGGATCTGTAATAAATTATATATAATATATAATATATCATCATTATATTTATATAATATATATACTTATAATATATACTATATATATATATATGATACGTAATATATATAGTATATATAATTATATACTACTGTATATATATAATATATATATACAAAAAGTATCGGGCGCAATACCCATTATTGATAAAAGATTTTATCGGATAGCAGAAAACCCGAAACCGTTCTATCGCGATATCTTCGCCATATATAGTATCCTGCTAGTTATGAACAAAACTCTTTATCGCGATACCGGATTATCTGGTAAAAGATTTTATCGGGATAACAGCAAACCCGAAATCGTCAATCGCAGATAAATTAATCGCATAAATTATATCGCCGATAACGCCCAACCTATGGGTGGTTATATCATAATATACTATATATATATATACTATATATTATATACTATATATATCTAATTATATCCTTACTATATAGTAATATAGTCATATATATACTACCTATATATATATATATGATTAGTGATGCACGAGTCAACTCATTCCGCATCCGCATCCGCATCCGCGAGCATCCGCACATTATATCCGCTATCCGCATCCGCTATCCGCATCCGCGCTTTGCCCATCGGATGTTGCGCGGGGGTTATAATTGTGAGATTGATAAAAGAATTTTTAAAATAAAAATACTAAATGAATCTGAACGCTACTCTGAATTCTACTGTGATCAGGCTAATCACAAAACACGAGGCTTTTGGATATTCCATATCCTAATGTTATCAGGCATGTCCCAACTCGCTGGCAATAGTACACTTCACTATGATGGGGAAAAGATAAGATTGCTCAAACAACCCTCTTGCTTCGCTACGCCAGTTTGTATTCGAAAGCTTACACTATTCTTATTAAAGTGGAAAAATGACATCATTATCACACTGTATTTTAAGCTGGTTCGAAAACCATTTGAAAAAAACTTACCAAACAAAATTTCAACGCCCTATAAAGCTGTGTCTTCTGATCTAATACCATTAATCTCAACGCTAAGTAAGCATTTTGAACCATCTTCAAAATGAAAATGATGACGCGTTTAAAAGAATGAAAGATGTAATACAATAGAGCTAGAAAAAAAGCGCATTTAGTTCCTGTGGAAGATTAATGAAATTCATTAAGTTCGCTATCTACTTGCAACTTACTTAGCATCCCCGTTTATAAGGCACCAGTTTTTTCTTGTAAACATATTACAACAAAGTTAAGTCGTTACTTTGTGTTGCAGTTGACAAATACTTCAATCCGAACAGCTATTAATTCGCCACCCAACCCATTAAAAGGAAAAAACACGAAATCTACGCAGAAACCCAACACCTTCTACACGTAAATCAATAACAGATTCAGCTGGAGAATTTCTACAGTCCAGTAGTGATGAAGAATACACGCATTACAAAAAGATGTAGTGCAACAAACGTAAGGAGAACTATCACCAAGAAAAACGATAGATTCAAATGATGATCCAATCAGTTGTGGGAAATTAAGAAGAATGTTTACCCACGCTTGAGTAAACTTGCAAGAAAATACTTGGCCTGTCCTCCAACTATTGTTCCAAGCTTGTAGAGAATATTTAGCAATGCTGGGCTAATTATATGATGAAAAGAGAAACAGGAATCTCTCATCAGAAAACGGCAGATAAAATTTTGATGTTCTTCAAGCACCCATGCCCTTCCTTATAATTGAATTTAAAATACTAGTGCAAAGAAGTATATAATATCCATTGTAAAATCTCTTTCATTAAAGTCGGAGGTTGGGGAAAGAGATGTTGGTGGAGTGTATTTGAGTTGGATCCCCGTGCTCGCACCCTGGTGGAGCACGGTTACCAATGTCTATATTGAATAGAAGTTGTGGCTAAACTCGAAATATTTAGGCATTATATATTAATATATATTATATTGTATATATATATATATTATATAATATTATTATATATATATATATATATTATATTCATATATATATATATATATATATATATTATATCATATATATATCCAACACTCCGCATCCGCATCTGACATTCGAAAATTCTACATTCGCATCCGCATCCGCATCGGCGCGGATGCGAAAAAAATGACATCCGCGTGCATCACTAATATATATATTACTATATATATATCATATATATTATTATATATATATTACTATTACTATATATAATATATTATATACTCTATATATATTATATACATATATCATACCTATATATATATATATATTTTGTATACTATAATATTATTATATATAGGTCAGCGTCTGGATTATGCCGGCATATGTATCTTAAAAACTATTAATGCTACAGTCAAACGGAATACATTGCTGGGATGCTGGTCCAAAGTTTGCCCTTGAAATGTAAAAAAAAAAAAAAAAAAAAAAAAAAAAACAAAAAAAAAAAAATTATATCTCAGAAAATACAATAGCTACAGCGAAAACAGGGTGTATACCAACAGGGATCCTGGTAAAATTTCATATAAGAAAATGTAAAAAAAAAAAAAAAAAAAAATTATTGTTAATAATTTATAGTATATTGATCTAGAAGGCCTATTTTTAGAGACCCTTATTGGTTTTCTTCTGTTAAATTAATAGACTTTCTATTTAAATTTTGTTTTGTTTTTTTTACTTAAAAGAATTAAATCCAAAGGGTATACCGCACCGCTGGCAGAGTCGGGGGTCTCTCGGCCTTACCGGGAACTACGGGGTAGGACTCATTCCCCCCCCCCTGCGGGAAGGGTCTCCGGAACCCCCGCTCTTTTTGGTATTTTGGGTTGTCGCGGGGGTTCCTCCGCCCTACCCTACGGGGTATGGAAAACTGTCCCCCCCTAGTTCCCGTCGGCTCGAGCCCCCTAGTGTGCCGTATAAAGCCAAATTTTAATTAGAAAGTCTATTTATTTTAACGATAAACCAATAAAAGGTCTCTAATAGGCCTTTTAATTCATATTACTATAATTATTAAACAATAATTTTTTTTTTTTTTTCTTCATTTACATTTTCTTATGTGAAATTTTACCAGGATTTCCAAAAATGTATTCCTTTTCGGCTTTCGCTGTAGTAATTTTATCATATAATTTTTTATTTATTTTTTATTTTTTTTTTTATTTACATTTCTCTTTTTTATCTTTGACCAGCATTCCAAGACAATGTATTCCGTTTTACTGTAGCATTAATAGTTTTTTAGATACATTTGTCAGCTCATACAGGCGCCTGGCATAATATATATATATCATATACTATTAATATATTATATATATTATATAATTATATATAATATATATACTATATTATATATATATATTATATTCATATTATATTATATATATATATATAATATATAAGTCCAATTAAACTCATTAAATAAAGTCGACATGGATAAAAAGAAACTTTCTTCTTTAGTTTATTATATGTAACATGATATTTTGGCAGAATTTTATAATGAATGATTAAAGTTTTCAAAAATAATACTGAAATCAAATTTAGATATAGTTTTATATCAAATTCATTAAGTCAACAGAATTTTATTGCAGCCGGTCGTTTTATTGGAGAGCCAAATAATTAATTACCGGTTGCTTTGCTGAATTCGAGCACAGGATAACTGGCTTCCCTCCTTTCAGCCAGGCCACTCAAAAGGCATCAGGTGGCGAGAGGGTTCCATTTTGGTCATTTCAACTTTAAACTCGGCGGTCTCAAAGCTATTTCTATAGCTACAAAAAAATTAAAGAATAACATACAGAACAAAATACTTTCATAAATTTTCTTACTGGTGCACATGTTTTTACTGTTGAATACTACCCTTGAGCCAACAAACTGTGTGTATGGCTATAACGTACAAAAAGTACTAAGGTCAATATCGACTTTAATATTATTTATATATTATTATTTCAAGAATATGTAATTTATATTAATATTATAATTATATATTTTTATATATATTTGTTTACATGCTTTAAAAAGAATATTTAACACTGAAGAAAAGGGATTTTTTATATAAGCTATATATATAACTATATACTATATATATGGTGATATTTGGTCTTAGAGCGACAACTAACATCGATCCATATCTCAAAAAACTACAATAGTTACAGGAAAACGGAAAACATTGTTGGAATCCGGGCAAAATTTTAGGGGCGGTTAAAATGTAAAAAAAAAAAAAAAAAAAAAAAAAAAAAAAATTGAAAAAAAACTCATATCTCAAAAAACTACAAGCTACAGCGAAAAGGGAATACATTTGGAATCCTTGTAAAATAGTTAGGAAAAATTAATAAATAAATAAATAAATAAATTAGAATAAAATAAATATTGGCTTATTTTTTTTTTTTAGGAGCAGGACACATATATATATATAATTATTCTGTAAAGGTATTACACGGCAATGTAGGGGCTCGACGCCGACGGGGAACACAGGGGGAGACGTTTTCCATACCCCGTAGGGGAGAGGGCGGAGGAACCCCCGCGACACCCAAATACCAAAGAGCGGGGGTTCCGGAAGACCCTCCCGACAGGAGGGGCGGGAATTATCTACCCGTAGTTCCCCGAAGGCCCGAGAGACCCCGACTCCTTCCATCTGTGCGGGTATACCTTTGGGTATTCTTTAGTAAAGAAACAAAAAAGCAAACTTAATAGAAAGTCTATATTTTAACGAGGTAACCAATAAAAGGGCTCTAAATAGGGCTCTCTCAATCACTATACTATGAATTATTAACAATTAAATAATTTTTTTATTTTTTTATTTTTTTTTACATTTTCCTATCTAAAATTTTTACCAGCGATTCCAAGAAGTATTCCTTTTCGCTTGTAGCCTAGTTGTTAGTTTTTGAGATATATGCTTTTTTTTTTTTTTTTTTTTTTTTTGTTTGTTTTTTTTTACAAATTTTCCGCCCTAAATTCTGGACCAGATTCCAGCAATTACATTGTCCTTTGGCTCTTTGTAGTTTTTGGAGGATATGGATTAATGATTACGTTGTCGCTCTAAACCAATTATCACCTATATATATATATATATTATGACTATAATATATTATATTAATTCACTATATATTATTATATAAATATATTATATATAGTATATATATATACTAATATCTTAAATAATTACTACTATATAATATATATATATATATAGTATATATATATATCTTATCATATAATATATATTATATATATTTATATTGTCTTGATATTTGTATATTATCGATCTAATTATGACTTAATATTTTGATTTAGTATAATTTCACGGGAGATTTAACGAACAAAATATCTCTGGTGGGCAAAACTCTTTAACACAAGAAATTTTCTCTTTAATCACCATTTCTCGACACATTCTGGAATTCTTGACTTTGGAGATGCAAATTATTCTCCTTTTTATTTTCGAGCTTTGCATTGCGATCACTTACCATATGATCGAAGGAAATGTCTATGGATCCCTATAGAAGCTGGCTGGTTGGACATCGCTGGTTACGCTCGGAAAAGGACATAGTGACACCCGATATTGACATTCTTAAGGTAAACAAAAGTTTTTTTTTTTTCAATCGCTTGTTGAGAACAACGTTCTTCTTTCTGATCTTCGAAATGCAGTATGCTTTGTCACTTTATTATTAATTGTCCTTTAAAAAAATATTAGACTGAGGAAAATCATAAATAAAATACAAAGCAGATACTTACTTAATTTTGAAGGGAGAACAAAAAAATAAATAAATAAAAACAATCATATTTAAAACTTTTTCTAACTTTTTAAAAATGGTGTACTTTGTTAAAGTTTAAAGTGTTGAAAAAGTTTTTTTTCCTCCTGTTTATAGAATAAACCCTACAGCTGAGAGCGGCATAAAAATCAGTCAGCGACTCCACATCTTTCCGAAAATGTATCGGCTAGCGATAAAGATAAGAAACAGCTACAGACTCTACTGCAAACAGCCAGTACTTTAACCAGCTACTACTAAACAAAGTTACTGCCCATTGTCTATCTCTCTCTCCTCTCTCGTTATAATCATATATATATATATATATATATATATTATATATATATATAGTTATAATAATAGTTATCATTATAAAAATATATATATAGTATATATATATACTATATATATTAATATATATTTATACTATATATATATAATATAACCAAAGTTGTGTTAGGTGCCCTCGGAAAGGGCGAGGTCGGAGCTTTACAAAAATAAATTCGACAGGTATCCTCTAGATAGGTAAATAAAAGTTCTAGGCGCGTACAACTATTGATATCGATATATCGAACAAATATGCGATTACACTGCCGATATTTTTTCGATGTTTTCTATCATTTACGTTTAGGGGGCTCGAGCCGACCGGCAGGAGCACAGAAGGAGGACCAAGCTCCTTCCCCGACTGCGGTTCCTAACGGCGAGCGGCTCGCAGGCGAGGAAGGACGCCCCCGACTTCTCGCTACCGCCAAGGTATCAGTTTGGCGACGGTTCACTTAGGCGTACTTTCTTTGACGTTCCTCATTAAAGACTAACAACACCGTGTACTAGTAATACTATTATATATAATATATATATATATATTATATTATTATATTATATATAATATATATAATATAGATATATATATATATATAAGAATACCCTAGGGGATAGAAAGCCAAGATGTGCAAGAGTCGGCGGCGGTCTTTCGGCCTCCTGTGTTGACGGACGGGCGGGAGTGCGTCCACCTCTGTGTCCCCCGTGGGCTCGAGCCACCTAAATCGCTTTATCGATATTATATCGATATTTTTCGATATATCGATAATCGATATTTTTACGCGCCTAGAACATCTATTTACCTATCATAGAGGGTACTGTCGAAAAAAAATTGTTTTTTAAATCCGACCTCCCGTTCCAAGGGCACCAAACTAAACGCCTTTAACCATATATTAGCTATATATATATATATATATATATATATATATATATATATTCATATAGTATATATATATATATATATTATATATATACTATGATATATATTACTATATAGTATATTTGATGTTACAGGACCACAAAACTACACAAGGAAGCAACCATGGTAGTTGCAAATAAGTAATACCAACTCAAATGTCGTAAGAAGAATTTTTTTCAACATTTGTCACCGCCGCTTCCATGGGCAGAGCCCCATTTCAAGGAGGGAGTTTGAACGCCTCAAATATTAATCTAACGCAAGTTACGCAGATGAGCACAGACGCAAGCTTTAAAGTGAGTGATATTAAATTGAGTAGGAAACACAGAGATGGAGGGAGAATTCCACAGAACAGAGGTGGCCAGGGAAAAGAAGCGGAAGACTACCTATATTCATGGCACTTGACGAAATCTTAATACCTCTTTAAAAAAACATTACATACAATTTCAGCAATTATTTCTCGAAACGTGATTCGATACTCGGATTGGTGCGCAACCAACGATGTAACAGATGGCGTGCTTATACTTACAGTGTGGGGGGGCCGGGGGCCAGGCAGGCAGGCATGGCCCCTCTTCCCCTACGATATACCACGCCACAACAAGTAGTCAAAGACTAAAAAAATAGGGCTTTTCACTATACCTATATATATACTATATATACTATATATACTATATATATTATATATATATATATATAATATATATTATACGTATATACTATATATATAAATATATATATATATTATATATATTCGGCAAAGGTTCTAATAACTTCTTCGGCCGCTGGCTCTGTTTTTTCTTATTCTCCAAAATCTTCAACTTTGGCTTAAAATAACGGATATAAATTTCAAATGTTTGAAAGTTTGTGATGTTTTGAAAGTTTATCTAATTAATTCGAATATCGGAATCTAGCAACCCACAATTTTTTTTCTCGTCTATAAAAGGAGACAAACTGAGTTAATTCTTTCACTTTTATCATAGTATCGCTCTTGCAAGGTTGACCATTTTAGCTTTTCTGTTGTTTGTTAGTTTTCCGTCAACAATTTTCTCCTAATTTTATAAATGGGTGATTAAAGTAGAATTTATATTTTTTTGTGCAATCTGTTCTTCAAAGGAGATTTTCTAAATCTGAGTAGGATTTGCTAACAAGTCATTCTGTAGGAACTCTTGTCAAGGAGGACGGAGATTTGGAAATTTTTACTTGAAAATTGAAAATTGGGATATTTTTTTCTGTTTACCCGATCTGCATGAAATTTTCAGGGCATTTGTGGATTTGTAGTCGGGGAGATACACATATTTTTAGATAATTTCTTTGTATATGCAATAATTTTGGATTTGTTCTTTTGTGACTATTTTCTATTAATAATTTGAGACCTTGGGTAAAGTTTACTTAGGATTTTTTTTCTTACTTTTACAAAGGTTTTCAGAGTAGTTTTTCTTAGCATTTTTTTTATTAGAATTCCCCTTTATTTGTCCCTTTAGGAGTTTAGGTAGTACAGATTTTAGGGATTTGGTTTAGTTCTTTTATTGAAATCGCATTAGCTTTTAATTTTCCTTTGATGTTGTTTCCTAAAGTGGTTTAGAGCCTCTGAAGTTTGTAAGAACTGTTAAGTTTTTTCAATCGTTATCGTGGGTAGATAAATCGATCCACCTGTAGAAGCAAATCTTATTCATAGCGGCTGGTAATTGATTTTAATCATTCCTATGAATTTCTTATTTTCTGGTTTTTGTCTCAGATTTGAAATTTACGAACAACAAAATAATCGATCTTTGAGTGAATTTGGAAAAATGTTTCCTTTCCCTTACTATCAAGTTTAAGTTTTAGGATCAACGACAGGTGAAAGTAGCTGAAGACATGGTTTTCGTTATTTCACTTCTGTTTATCACTTACTTTCCTATCTTCAAGGGTAATCTTGAAAAAATATTGTCACGAGTTTAATTTTCAACCTTTGCTAAATAACATTTTTCACACCGGAATGGGCTTAACACAATATTAAATTTCCCTCCCCTTTATATATTTAAAAAAATGGAAACTCAAATCTTAAATTTTACGTAGTTTTCATTAATATCAATATCGTTATAAATAATCAATAATCGAATCATATATATCGTAGTTAATGTATGGGAAAATTTTAATTTTAAGTGTCAAAAATCCCTGCCTTAACTACTAGTCGTATCGAAATGAATTTTTATAATATTTTCATTTGATACTAAAAATTCCGTAGGTAATATTAATAATGCTAATACTAGCATTGCATTTATTTATTTATTTACTTTTTTTTACAGGGTGTCACCGCACACGGGTAGGCCTTTCAAGGAGGGGACAGAATATAATAAATATCAAATAAAAATATCAAGATATTTCAGACTTCTTCAATAGTCTTTAACTTCCTTTTATTCTTCTTAAAAATCATTTCCTCTTCATCAATGATCATCAAAGAATCTGCATTATCAAACTGATTAGCAGAAGTTTCTTCTACCTCTTCCTCATCTTTTTCTTGTTCTTAGCAGACTCCTCAAATGAGCTTTAATTTAATGAAATCTCAACAGTTGTATTAATATTTGTTTCCACTTCTTCTTCACTCTATTTCTATTTTTTCGGTGTTTCCATTTTAGCATCTTTTGAGGTTCACCTATTACATCAGCATCATTAACAACGTAGGAACCATTCAAGCTATTTACTTATGAATGTTCCTGCATTTCCACTAGCTTTCATTCTTTTCCTTCACCACCTTCAAAATTTATCTGACAACTTCAACAGTTTCAACATGCTTCGAACACAATGGAAATAACACTATCATGCTATACATTGCATGACTTGGTGCTACAATAAGCCAACCGGTTCGTCGCTGCCTTTGGAGACATCAAACTTCTTGCTATTACTCTTGATATTACTATTACTTTAACAATTATTGTCAATATTAATATATCTGTTGCTTCTAATACTGATATTACTGTTATCCATATCATTGTTGATAGTATAATAATCATTATTATTACTATTACTACTAATATTACAAATAATAATATTATTACTCTTTTGCATAAATATATATATATACCAAAACTTACCTACGGGGTAGTCCTCCGGTCTATAACTATAGGGTAGCCCCTATACAATATAACTCAAGTTTATTCCTACAGGGTAGTTCTCAAATATACAGGGTTACCCTCCGGTACACTCAGAGGGTGGTCCTCTGGTGTATATTTAAAAACAAGGTGGCTCTGATATATATCTGCTACAGGGTGATCCTACGATATATATATCTACTTGCAAGGTGGTCTCAATATAAAAGTAACTTTCTTTAATTATATTAAAACACTTTAAAATATATTGGATTCTTTTAATATTATTATTGAAAATCACTTAGATTTTTTTAACCTTTTATTAAATCATTCATATATCACTCTTGTCTATTAAAATTTCATATATTAAATTTTCCAACAAATTTATTTGCATCTTTAAACTTGGTGTTTATTAAAATTTTAAGTTTAAATTTGATTATTAAATTTTTATTAAACTTTTGAATTAATTGATAAACTCATCCTGACATTAAATTTAATTTAATGTCAGGTTTAATTCATATTACCTATGTTTAATATCCGTAGATTCAAGTAGGCTTGCGTGGAATTATTTACCTGTGGTTTCGAGCTTGCATAGCAAACACGTTTCTTTTATCACAGGTAAAATCAGTTGTTGAAGATCTCCCATCTTCATTCAAAATTAATATAAGCATCTAACTCCTCTATCTCTTTGCTTCTACCTGTTCACCTCCACCTTAACTTCCATCTTTTAAGGTGCCACATATTTATGAGCAAGGTTTCTCCATACATTGAGGCTTCCGAATATTAACGGTTTATTTGAAATTATAACTTAATTATACTTCAATAAAAGTATTGTACGATATACTGTAGATACTGCTGCAGAAGTGTGGTTTTATTATACTTTAAGTGTACGATCGGT
>JABUQX010134537.1:5000-10000 GCA_015478945.1 Trachelipus rathkii | reverse complement strand
CACCAATGGAAAAGGTATAATTAAGATAATTAAGCAAAGCGATGTTTATTGTTATAGCTATGGTATAATGATTGTGATATAACAGGTCGCCTGCCAGAAATAGATTGGAAAGAATCACCAAGAGCAAAAGAGTTGAGGAGTCTAAAGCTGTATGTGTGGAAGAGTTAAAAAGAAGAGAAAAAATATCACCGAGCGTTTTTTTCAGAAGCCATACTGACGATCAGAGATAAAAAACAGGAGATTTAAAATTTATCCAATCTTGTTAAGGATTGATTCAAACTTTTTTTAATTAAGAACAGAGGTCAAAGCGATAGGACAATAGGTAGAAGGTTGAGAGGTGTTTCTCATATGTCACAGGTTGACTGATCGTTCATTTCTAGTAGCAAGAAAAGACCCAAAACGATAGACAGATGAAACAATTTACCAAGTGATGATGTATGTTTGGAAGCACAAGTTTTAATGACCACAGCAAAAATACAGTCAGTGTCATAAGGCACCTTAGAATTATTAAACTAAGGGAGAGCATAAATCATAACTTTAGATTAAATTACAACGCAAAAAGTAGTTAGAGAGGCTTATAGACAATATAGCTTCGGAATCGTTTAATTAAAGTGGAATTGGCGGCAAAGGTTTAAATTAAGAATTCAGCTTTAACAGAAAATAAGAAGATAAGATAGCAGTGGTGCGATCAGTAGAAACAGGAGTAAGGAAAAGAAAAGATAATTAGGACATTACGTCATCTACACAAGGTAGTTCTTGATATAGAAGTGTAAGCCTCGCTAACCAGCTTAACCCTGAGAACTAAAAGAAAGTCATTGGCGACTGTTGACATTGAAATCATTCAAAATAAATTATGAGAAAGGTGAGGAAGAGAGAATATGCTCCATTTTGGAGTTTAGATAGTCAGATAATTTAGGATATAGCATTTATAATCTCTATTCTTAGTGATTGCACCAAGAAAGGGTCACCAGTCATACTGCTAGACAAGTCAGGGCATAAGTGGATCTCATGAGCCTTTAACATAAATAAGCGATTAAAGAACCTCTGCAATGTTAATGTCATCCAGTTTTTAGATTTCATTAATATAGTATATATATATATATATATATATATATATATATATATATTATATATATCATATATACCTGGTAGTAGTATATATATATATATATATATTGTTTTGTAAAGGGCAGCAGCATATATATATATATATATATATATATGTATCCTCTGGTGGGTAAAATTCGGAAGCATACTGACTTCCACCAGAATAGTAGACTCTAGACTCTACCTTTTCAAGAAGAAATGTGCGATTGGCACCACTCCAGATGTGTGAGGCATATTTCCTGCGGGGCAAATGACACCCTAATAAAGAGCAAGCAACTGGGGTGGTGTTTAGAAATTTCGAATGGGGTTTCAGTACACCCAACCTCCTAGAAAATCATTCAAGAGAAATAATGTGATCTTTCAAGAAAGATTACGATAATAAAGGAACCCCCAAGAATATTACAAATGACGGTGGTTTGAATTTCGTTTTCAGAGAGGTTATAATTGTATTGAAGATTATGTGGATAAAATGATGAAGGAACTGAGTTTTTGAATCATCGAAGACAACCATGGTTTCTCTACCTTGGTTAGAAATTCGAGAAAAGTCAGAGATTCGTTGTTTCAAGACCCCCCCCCCTTTCATCAGTTATCTTCCCTTGACTGGAATACCTTTCAAAATGAAAGGGGTAATGGGAGAGCATCACGGGCTCTCGTTACAGGTGGTTCACTTGCTTTGAGTTCGTGATAGCCTGAAGAGCAGTATTTTGCTTGCCTGGAGGGACGGCATTTGCCATTCGTTGGTGAGGTCGGCTCGGTCGTTGGTTGGTAATGGAGGGTCAGAATAATAAGAGTGAATAGGAAAGTTGGTGATAGAGAAAATATTAATAAGTAAAAAAAAAAAGAGTTGGGGCCAGGACATAAAAAACCACTCTTGATAGATAAAAATGTTAGATCTAATGCAGGATATTTTAGTCCAGGAAGAACGAGAAATTGACACTGAAAGTTGGAAGAAATTATATTTTCAATGGAGAAAAAGAAGTTTTTAGTGTCAGGGAGAATACGGGATGAAATATAAGTTACAGGAGTATCTGAAGGTGAAGGTTGAAGACTAAGGTAACTCCTGAAGGTAGAGTCCTTGTGGCGGATGGACATGATGGATAAAGATCCTTTGACATGAGAAAGCTGTGAGTTAGATTGCATAGCCTATGTAGAGTCTGATCAAAATCACGACATGATAACGATTGCGATGGTAGAAAGAAGGCAGCTTCGAAAGTATAGGTTTTATGCAGCAGAATTTTTGGTCTTCTCAACACTCCTCCCAACTTGTCCGGAAACCTTTGCGGATGTAGGGAACAATCAGACGAGGAAATATTATTATATTATAGAGCATCAGAAAGAAGCTCCGAAATGTCGTTCATCAAATTTTTCTGACTCTTCACTACGCGGAAATTTGGCATGGGATGAAATCCACCAGAAACGTATAGAGGATTATATCTGATAATGATGGGGTGTAGGAATCGTTGAGCAATGAGGAAAAGGTCTGTGATCAAATCCCTTAATGCCAGAAGGGGTAGGCAGGAATCAGAATAGATAACATGCAAAGACATTAAGATCGCCACCAAAGTTGCTGTAATATTTTATGAATACTGATGAATGAAAGAAATCGAGTGGGATATTACTGGGTCTGAGAAGACAACTAATAAACAATCCCATCCTCTAATTTTGGCTCCTACTTGTGGTCAGAAATAGAGTTCGCATGAGCGGTTAGGTAGGTGATCGAAGTAAGAATTACTTAAACAAACGGATCAAATTCCTTTGGAGTTTAGGAAGTTCGAAACAGAACTGTTTGGGGTGGGAATATATTCTTCGTATGTCCGCGTTTCTATATTTATATGGAAGGACCAACATCACACATTCTTCCATTTAAAGTTCCCAACAGACATACATTATCATTCCTACTAAAACCACCCAAACTCCTCCCTTACTCCTGTATTATCATTAACGAAGGCATACGGACTACTATTTTTTCAGTTTTCATTCCTCAATTGCATATTTAAACGTATTAACTTTGAACAACAAAACTTTCTTTAACAAATCCTCACATTTCTTCTTTTATAATTATTTCTATACCTCCTGACTAACCACTGAAATGAGCCCTGCACAACTTCAAGTCGTTCTTCTCTTATCATTCACCTTAGTCCACTCAAAGCGCAAATATCCAGTCCCCAACTTCCAATCTAGTCCTACCCCTTCACTTTAGCCATCATCGTTCACTGCTCTAGCATTTTGGCCAGCAATTTTAAAAATTATTCCCTTTTTACTTTTTTTCTCATTTCGAGACCCCTACACAATATATATATATATATATATATATTTGCGTATGTATATATATATATATATATAGTAGTATATATATATATATATATATATATATATATATATATATATAGTATATATATAGCAGCATATATATATATATATATATATATATATATATTTGTGATGTATAACATCCGCATCAGCAATTCACGATTTTGAAATATTAACATTCGCAATTATTAAATACGGATGTATAAAATATTGAAAGTTAATTTCTTTTCAAGTTTAATTTTTTCCATAATATAAATTTTTATTTATTTCACACACACACACAAACACACACACACACACACATACATATATATATATATATATAGTAGTATATAGTTCTATATATATATATATATATATATATATATATATATATATATATATAGTTATAGTAAGTATATATAGTATATATATATATATATATATATATGTTAATATATATATGTTGTTATGTTATATATATATATATATATATATAGCAAAGATATATATATATATGTTATATATATATATATACTATATATATATATATATATATATATATATATATATTTCCTTCGCTTCTCACAGATGTAGGGTAGGGTGTGTAACTTGAGCGGAAATAGGATAGTTAAGTAGAAGAGCATGATGCAGCAAGTCGAAATCGAACCATCAGCGTACAATAAGCAGGGCAACCTACACTCTATTCCATTCTCCATCAGTCTAACACATTACCCTACCACTCGTACCTCTAATTCTTTCATCACCCCATCCACATACAAATTAAATAGCCGAGGAGAAATAACACATATCTGCCTCACTCCACTATTAATATTAAACCTTTCACTTTCAACTTCATTTATTCTTGCACACGCTTCTCAATCGACATAATAGAATTCCATTCAGAAGCCTACCACCAACACCATATATGACAAACACCGGCCACAGAGCTTCCCCAATAAATCCTGTTATCGCCAGTTGCAAGTCCATAGACCTTGATCGCAATTTATTATCTCCTTAATTTTCTCAGTCATTTGTTTCAATGTGAAGATTTGACCAACACGACTTGTACTTCTAAATGCACCTTGATCTTCGCCAATCAGTCTCTCAGACACTAGAAGCACTCTTTCGAACAAAATACCAGTATATATCTTCCTTACAACACTCTATAAACTAATTCAACAAAAGTTCATGCGTAGATTGTTGAGATTTTTCTCAAAGTTTATTATTGCACAAAACCTTATTTATGTTCATACAGGAAACTAAATAGCTTTTCTTTATTTTCACACAAGACAAGGAATGAATTTACCTTGTGTTCGCATGCAGTACATAAGTTTAATCAGCATTACTACCACTACACGAGGCCATGGTTCAACACCTAATAATAACAACGACGTTTTACAAAAACAGACCAAAACTGAAATGTTATGAATGTAGCTTGAAATTTACGGTTTTACAATATATATATATATATATATATTTTATATATATATATATATATATATATATATATATATATATATATATATATATATATATATATATATATATATATATATATATATATATATATATATATATATATATATATATGATATGGGGAA
>JABUQX010134535.1:0-18947 GCA_015478945.1 Trachelipus rathkii | reverse complement strand
AAACTTTAAATGCTCATGTTTATGAAGTGGAACATACAATGCTTCAGAAGGCCAAACCTAGTATTTATATTTTATATTGATAAATTGTAATTAACTATTTCTTTGATTTCATTTCAAATCCTTTATTAACCTTTATCTTTGGCTTTTTACATACATTATAGAATCTGTATCAGAGCATAAATTAGAAAATAAAATTTTATTATAACACTGAGAAGCAAGGGAAAAAATTATATTATTTAATAAGATATCCAAGTTTTACAAGGTTATATAAAGCAAGTAGCAACATTGCCATATTTTCTGGGTACGTGTCGGTAAAGAAAACTTGAAAATTTTATATTATAATAATCTATTAAAATAGGTGAAGAAGATGTTAATTAAATTTATATTTTTTTAAACTTTTCAAAAAACCAAAGTGTGTTTTTTTTTTAACATTTTATTATAATTAAAATGAAATACATAAAAATTTGGATTTATCGATTTATGGGTAATCGCTTATCGGCGATATTTTTATCACGAGTTATTGGATATCGGTTATTCGATGATAAGGTTTTCGTTATCGAGTTATCGGTTATCGCGATAAAATTTTTCGTTATCGTGCCCACCTATGTATAAGATCTTTGAACACTTGAAAAACGATCACGGAACCCCTAAGCCCAATCTCGACATTTCTAATTTCAACATACTACACCGAGCAGGAAATTTTTTTTTGAATTGAGGCTTGCTGAGTCCCTCTTAATAAAAAAACACAAGCCAATTATCAACATCAAGTATAAGTGAAATGCGAAATTTTTTGAACATTTTGTAGGTTTGGCTGGTGTAGAATCTCTCTTATTGAGTATAATTATTACTTAAGAATTTTAGATTTAACGCTAGTTATAAAACTTTAATTTGTTACTTCACAGTTATATTTTTAAATTTAAATGACATTTGTTTTGTTTCATCGTTTGTTGGATTGGTCTAGAACTCGTCTCTGATGATGCCTGAAGTGGCCAGGCTAAATGTTGGATTGAATAATACATAATAATAATTAATAATAATAATAATAATAATTAATAATAATAATATAATAATAATAATAATAATAATAATAAAATAATAATAATAATAATAATAATATAATAATAATAATAATAATAATAATAATAATAACAATAATAACAATAACAATAACAATAACAATAATAATAATAATAATAATAATATAATAATAAATAATAATAATATAATAAGTAATAATAATAATAATTAATAATAATATAATAATAATAATAATAATAATAATAATAATAATAATAATAATAATAATAATAATAATGAATTATATATTATAATTATAATTATATAATTATAATTATAAATTTTAGTATAAATATAATTTATTAATTATTATAATTATATTTATAATTATAATTATTAATTATAATTATAATAATATAATAATAATAATAATAAAATTAATAAATAAGTAATAATAATAATAATAATAATATAATAATAATAATAAATAATAAAATAAAATAATAATAATAATATTAATAAGTAATTAATAATAATATAATAATAATTAATAATAATTAATAATAATAATAATAATAATAATAATAATAATAATAATAATAATAATAATAACAATAATAATAATAATTGAATTATTGTTATTATTATTATTATTATTATTAATTATTATTATTATTAATTACTATACTACTACTACTACTACTACTACTAATAATAATAATATTTTTTAAATTATTTAATAATAATAATATTAATAATAAAAATTAATAATAAAATAATACTAAAACCCATCATCATTTATTATAATAATAATACATATAAATCAATTAATTTAATTAATTTAATAATTTTTTATTATAATAATAATTAAATACAATTTTAATTGAATTATAATTAATTAGGTTTAAAATATTTTCATGTATTTATATATTTATTATTTATTATTATTTATTATTATTTTTATTATATTACATTACTATTTATTTATTTTCATTTTAGTTATAATTATTATACTAATTCCTACATTATTACATGATGAGAAGATTTATCTTTGTTTATTATATTTATTATTTAATATCAGAATTATATTGATTATTTATTATTTATATTTATTATTATTAATTATTTATTACTTATTTATTAATTATTATCATCTTTTTAATCTAATACTATTACAATTTCAATAAGCTAGATTTGTTATCTTATATTATGGCCTGTACCTTCACAACCTACGTTGTTGCCCAAAATGAATCAGTTACTCATCCCGTGAATTGATTTGTGAATTCATATCTCAATCTATATATTTACAATCTAGTATATTATTTATGTATGTACCTTTACAGTTGGACTTATTTATTATGTTAAACCAATTACCTGTAAACCATGTTCATTTTGATTTTTTCCCCCACTACAGTGATTTGTGCGCTCTCCTGCTTCATTCGCTATTCTAATGATAAAAACACCAACCAACCAGTATCATCCAGTCCGATTATTCGGTCTTAAACTGTAAGCATATTCACATCTCCGTAAAGGAGATAGGTTGCCAATAATCACAAACGTCTTAATCAGAATGTCCATTCGTTCAAAGCGTGCGTATGAAATCTTATCTCATTATGTTATCTCGTCCCTTCGGACCGTTACTTCAAACCGTTGTACTTCTTAATCCTGCATTTATAGGTTTTATATGCATAGTGTGAGATATTTGTGCTTTACAATTGGGTGTGAACTACACTGATTGAGGATAACCTTTATGGAGATAGATCACGTTTCCCTTGAGTTGAGTTATATATAATACATCTGATATAATAAGTGATTGACGCAACAGAATTTCTAGTGCCTTGTATTATCGCGTTTTATACCTTATATATTATATATATATAATGATATATAATTATTATATATTATATATAGATTATATAGGATAATATAATATATATATATATATATTTATATATTATTATTAATTAATATATTAATATTATATATATTAATATATTAATAATATATTATATAATATATATATATATATATATATTATATTATATATATAATTAGGATAACTATTCGCTTTATCCTTTAAAAGATAGTTAACCGATATATATCGATTATATATATACTGAACGATATGTAATCTCAGATATTTTTATTTTTCGAATTTTATTCAAGGCTCAAATATAGAGCTCTAAGTTGCCTCAAATTAAAGTTTTTTATAATTTTTTTATAAAAATACATAAAGGAATACCTAGATATTAAATCGCTCAGATTATTGATCAAAGAGTCAGTGATTTACTCTCTGGTCCTCAGCGGGACGTAACTGATGAGTAGGGACTTCTAGTCCTCCCCCTACTCTAGTACCCTACCAGTCGGCTATCTGAGGCCCCTGAATAAAATATATAAAAATAAAAAAATAAGTGAAAACTCAATAAATATTCATATATAAAAAATAATCATAATATTATAAATCTTATATATATGGTGTGACAACTTTTTTCTCTTTCTTTTTATGGGAGTTTTAATAGTTTAACGACGTTCACAGTGTATGGTAATAGTGATATTTACGATTATGATAGTTCAGGCTAATATCGTAATTATATGAATCAATATATAATAACTCAAATGAGAGGAAATGTATATATATATAATCTCATATTTATTATGCATATAAATATATATTCAATCGTATAATACATTATGTACTGATTAAACAATATAGTTGTAGATTAATAATAAATAATTTTAATATATATATATATATATTATAAAGATAATTAATAATCAATAATAATATAATATAATTAATAATTAATAATAATAAATTTAATATAATAAATAATAAATTTTAATAATAATAAATAATAATAATAATAATTAATTAAATTAATAATTAGAATATATAATATATAATAATAATATATAAATAATTTGAATATAAAAATATATAAATTAAATAGTATATTAAAATAATAATCGACTATTTATAATATATAAACTTCGTAAAAAAGAGATATTACGTAGCGTTTTTGAGCATTTTTATTTCCTGATTTGTCGAGAATACACAATTTCTCATATTTAGATCTTAGGGTAAAATATGAGATGTACGATACCGTCTACTTATTCTAAAAATAAATTAATAATGATGAGTAGTGATCAAAACAGACTTCTCCTTTCGTCTAGCACTAACTCGTTTTCGCTAATCATAAAAAAAACTAAGAGGAGTTACATTATGCACCACATTAAATATATAAAATGATTAGGGAAATTACAATTTAACTCATTTATTAAGTGAGGTTCAATAATTATACTCTCCATTTAATTAAATATAATATGGCTATATTATATACAAAACTCAACATAATTACCATAATTTAAAATTACGATACACACTTGCCCAATTATACTCAAATAACTTCCGAGTAATTTCTATATCTGACTTACTTAACATTACGTTCTAATCACATGTAGCATGCAACTTTCTGCGTGGCAGGATGAGAAGTTTCACATTTTTTGATAATGGCAATTGCTTAATGAGCCATGTACGATTGTCGATTAAGATACACGCTCAGTAAGATAGTACTCTTTATAGCTGCAAAATCAAGTGTGGTGGACATTAGTCATCATGTTATGATCCATGAGCATACATATATAATCTCGAATAATTTAATTATTATATGATTATTGTATTCAGCTTTTTGCTCTGTCATTTGTTATAATAGCCATACTCGATGGTGTAAATGACCTTGCTATATACAACAGTAAGAATTTTTACTTACTTCTAAGGTATTATATGACTACTTATAAAAATTGGCTGAACATCTAAGAAGAGATGACACCTAATATATAAGAGTGAAGCCTTGATTCATAATGCTCTTTGGCTTGACAAGTTAATTAAATAGTATAATGAAAGAAGATAAATATGAAAAATTGGAATGGTGCAATATTTATTACGCCCTCCCCCATTTCAATTCCGATTCCCGCATGAAAAAGATATTAAGAGCCTACTGGGATACGAAGAGCTGAGACGTTAATCATCTCTTCATCTCTTCTCATGATAATATGACTAATTCTAATGCTGGTATATTTAATTATATGTTATTTGTTTTGTGTGGTGAATCTGATATTGACTGAGTTATGAGAAGAGAAAGTAGTTAAAAATTTCTCCGCGCGTGTTATGAGGAAGAGATGGCAGATGGGTGCTGCCAAAGGAGTGAGTTATTTAGGTTATAGAATAAATTAAATTGAAGTTAAGAGTTTAAGTTTATTATTATAGGTAGTGATTGATGAGGAGTGTGTCCGCGGTTCGTTAAAAATCATGTCCTTTGACTTTAGCTACTTAGAGATATATAACTGAAGTATCTGAGCAGAAAAAAAATTTAAATATTTAGTATATATATATTGGATGAAATAATTGGAACGGTAATGAATGCAGAGTGTATGATAGGAATATAATTAGTGAATTAGGAAGTTGTGAGATGACTGGTGCAATTTAATTAAATTCCTATATAGTATGTAGCTGTAGAATAATAGGGTAATCTACAGATGTATTAGCAAATTAAGTGATAATTATTAAAGATTAATCTAATGTTACAATTAGGCTCTCTCCTGGTCTTAAATGGGACAATCTTATTGGTGCAGTTTATGGAGGTGATAGGGAGCAGACAGAGATTATAAAATAAGGCTCCATGGATTCCATCTTCTGTAACTTGTAGTTAAAAGTTACATCGCTAAAGAGTAGCGCTGATAAGAAAGGCGCTGATTATAGTAAGAGAATAAATTTAAGTATTAAGTTATCATATTGATGTAGTTTATATTGTCATATGGATATTAAAGGGGATGGTATGATTAGTATCGATTTAGGCTAAATAATGAATGTATTATGAGTGTATTATTAGAAGTTTGATTGTCATGGGTTACAATCGACCAGCTAGTATAGGAAACGCAAGAAAAAGTGGATTGAGTCAGCTTAAGGAGTGCCTGAAGGCGAAAGGATGTTGAGTTATTTTAGGTAGAGACGCAGAAGAAAGTGTGAACATAATTCAAGTGAATTATGTGAATGGCCAGATTTTTTGTGATTTATAGGTGCTTTAATGGTATAGCGTGCTATTGTCTCAAGGGGTATAATGACCCCCCCCCCCAATGACGAGTGAATATCCTCATGAGGGTTCCTGACAGCTTAGTGTCGTGAAAACTCACATACTAATGGTGGATTTTCTGTGACATGCTCATGTATAATATCAGAAGTATCATTCACTTAAAGTAATGATACATTAATGTGCATGGATACGGTGAAGTGAGGTAGTGGTGATAGTTATCTTTAGACTTTATCATTTCATGTTCTTATTTATATACTACTACATTTAATATAAGAAATAAAGAAACTCAATAAAATTAGATTACTCAGGTATTATATATATATATATATATATATGATTAGGAGGTATTATATAGATGACAATAACTAATATAATATTTAATTATTTTATATTAATATTAATATATATAATATATATATATATTATTATTATATATATAAATTAATAATATTATATTATTAATATATATAATATATATATTAATTATATATATATAATATAAATTATATATATATTAATTATAATATATATATATATATTATATATAGATTAATATAATATAATATATATATAATATAATATATATAATATATATTTTATATATATATATATATATATAATATATATAATTATATATATAATATTACTGTAATTATATATATATATATATATATTTATATAATTAAATATTAATTACCACTTATTTTATCACCGACTTCGTTACATCTTTATCAGATCACCCGAATCAAACATTTATATAGCTATGAGTCGTCTAGAAACTTACTAGGCGTTCTTAGTTATAGCAGCAAAAGGTGACTGGTAATATATGGCCATTGCATAAAAGAGAATTTTGAAACAAACTTTCAGACCGTCATGATATATTTTGCAGTCATGGTATTTTATAATTAATGGACGAAGTGGCAGTTAACTATAACTTGACTATTCATATTCTAGGGATCACCAGAATTACCCGATTTTTGAAACGTTCTTTTTGGGGTCCTAAAAATGAACGAATCAAAGGAGGTCTTAAAATAGCTTTATCTAATAAGTATATATTAATATATTTAATTAATATTATATATATTAATTATATATATATATTAATTGTATTATATTTTATATAATATATATTATATATATAATATATATATAATTATATATTATATATATATTAATATTATATATTATATAATTTATATTTATTAATAATTTATTTATAATAACATATATATATATATATATATTATCCCCCAGATTTACACGCCCTAATAAAGTAATTTACGTCAATCTAATTATCATTATATATACTCTGTGTGAGCAAAGATTATTGCCTTAGTTATATTTATATAATTGTGAAGTTATAGAAGCCAGAATCGTGTTAGTGGACCACTGTTTAACAATATCTTCAGATCGATGTATATAATTATTAATAATGTATTTTTCTTCTATCGAGTTTTCTTTATCGTAATTAGACATTAATCATGAAAGCATGATTAAAATATTATGCTATATATTATAATACATAATGAATGAGAATAATTATAATACTCAACAAGCTGTAATTTAACGGGTTATATATATAGGTCTCAGGAGTCGGATTTGTGTTTTTGGCAATAACGATTATATTTATTTGTTTGTTGTGTATAGTGATTTAATTATTTTAATATAAAATCTTCATAATATATAGCTATTTTAGTAAGGTCAAGGAATATTCTACTTTATTTAATAATGCCTCTCTCTGACTTCTCTCTTACTCTCTTCTCTCTCTCATCTCTCTCTCTATCTTCTCTCTCTTATCTCATCTCTCTCTCTCTCTCTTCTCTCTTCTCTCTCTTCTCTACTTCTACTCTCATTACTATTTACTCATCTCTCTTCTCTCTTCTCTTCCATTAATACATTATTATAATAATTTATTCCTCGATATAAAACGATCCCCTCCTATTATAAAGTAGGTTGTTCTTTAACCTTTAAATAAGATGATATTTCAATTATTGTATAAGATCACGGACTCTTGCATGCAGAAGTTTATATATATAGCACGTGAGTTATGATTTAGGGGTAAAGATAGTATTAGTAGAGGTCGAGAAGATAAAGTAATGAATCAAACCGATGGGCTGTAGTAAGTGATGGTGGAGAACGGTATAGGCAGAGATCTAATCTGGACCGCTGTTATCGGAGGTGTACTTCAGGCGCTAGTTTGATTCGAAATGTTAGGTGTTGGGATGCCTGAAGTGGGATGCTTTCAGTGGGTGTGGATACCTTGGGCATGCACTTCCTACAAAGGTATATTCTTTTGGTCCAAACAAAGTACGCGATGACAAGAACCGCTAGGAAAAAGATGGTTCCTGAGGTTCCTCCTCCGATATATGGGATGAATTTGATTTGCGGAAAATACGGGGTGAAGGGATGCATTGATTGATTTAATTGATCTAGTCTTTGGTTCCAATGTATTTCTTTCAAAGCTTGAAATTTAGGAAATAGCACCGAGGAGATGTTAGGTAAAGCAACATGCGATAGGAAATTGAACAGAACATGATCAGAATGAGAAATCAAAGAAGAAAGTGTTATGTTCTTTTCCAAGTGAATCGGATTCTTAAATTGAAACTTAGAAGAAATGAAAGCACAGCCATGAGGAATAGTGAAGACCTAGTCATAGACATGCTGGATAGAGTTGGGTTTCTCACATGCAATTGAAGCCCTTGTTTTTTCTGAAAAAGAAATAAGAGTGAAGTGTCCTAGAGTGACAGTATAGGGTTCCATAGATTTGTATTCTACAATAGGGCAATGTGAAAAATCATTGGTAAAATTTAGGATGAGTGCTAATAGACAAGACTGATCATCAATAGAAGTTAATACTTGGGATTGAGGGCAAACTGCTAGTTGGCCTAAATGTCGACAAAGATGATGTGCCGATTCTTTGAGATAAGTGTATTTCCGTTGACCATAATTCACAAAGAAGTAGTTGTTTGGGTCATTGTACATAACTCGAACTAAAGATTGATTTAAAGGAAGATGGGTAGGAAAAGGTATAAAGCTTATAAGAAGTGAATTTCTCCACTGCAGATAAAAGTATTAAAGAATTAGTTCATAGGGCTAGGCGATTGAATAGTCCAAGAATAACTTAAAAAAGATTGGTATGTTTTTGTTTCTAGGGGTATAATCGTGTGTAGTTTAGTCTCTTTGTTCATTTCTAGTATGAAGGGTAAGAGGAATATTGGAGAAAAAAGTTGGGAGTTAGTAATTTTGTTTTTTGCAAGTTGTAGTGAGGTTTTCACCAATTTGTGTATATTGTGTATACTAGTTATGGCTTGTTCGATTAAATTTACTAATGCCCTGATACTTCCCATTTGGTTTATAATGTTATGCGTAGCACTTAGACTTGATTGGAATTCTATTAACTTTCGTAAGCTATCCCTAAAGTTTACTAAAGTACGAGTGTTTGCCTTTAACTGTTCTTTTAATTCGGTTATGAGTAAATTTGATGTGGAAGCGTAGTTTCCTAAAATGTTAATTTTCTTTCTAAGGAGCTTTACCTGCTTATCTGTGGCAGTACCAAAAAGAATGTTGAGGACGTCTCCTCCGAACTCAAAAGCAGCTCGTTTCTTTTTTTATCGTGCTGAGATCCAAGGTAACTCACTTACTTCATCAATTTCTGGCTAGAACTTTTTACTCGATGGTCATAATTTAAAATTCCCATTGATGAGCCCTTTGGACGATTGAAACATTCAGAAATGTGGCTTCGAACGTTGGTAAGAATGAATCTTTAATATTATTCACTAGCTTGGTTGTTTTGATGATTGTTTCTTTGATGTCTGTGGGACATTCTAAGGAAATGATTAGATCTAAATATCCTTCTATGAAACTTACTTCACCGGTGCGATATAAAACTAAACCAGGCAGAATCTTTGTTTCTTCGTTTTCTTTCACTAGAATACTTCGACATGTCGTTAGGATGGTGAGTAGAAACAAGATCATTTCTCCGAACTTCATTTCTGAAATATTTTAATCATATTGAAATATTGTATTCTTTTCTTTTGTTTTAGTAAGAATTTACAAGGTCGCCTAAATCTTATTTAGATATTGGAAATTAATAGTTAGTTAAAACAAATCGTGTATGTTTTTTAAACTAAATGATTTCTTAAATATAAGTGGGTTAGTTAACTTTTCTAAACTAAGTGATTCCTTAATCAAAGATTGGTTAGTTAAACTCTCTAAACTAAGTGGTTTCTTAATCATAGATTGGTTAATTAACTTTTTTAAACTAAGTGATTTCTTAATCAAAGATTGGTTAGTTAAGTTCTTACATTTAAATGCTATTTACTATAGAATATTCTTTCTTAATTTCTAATTAGTAAATTACTTACTTACTTACTTATTTTAAGTTTCTCTTAACGTTATTGAATTTCTTACTTACTTACTTATTTTAAGTTTCTTATTTTTTTTTCATTTTAGGAAAATTTCCATTTTTCTTTTTTCTAGTATTTTTTGTTTAAAAAATCGCGCTGTCCTCCCCTTTGGAGTGAAAACGTATTCTTTAAAATTTATTTGGCATAAAAAAAATAAACAGAGATATAAATGATGAACTAATCCAATCTAATGTGACTGTTTAGTCAACAAAAAAAACTAAAGTTATTTTAAATGTATCTCTACGATTTCTAATCCAAACTAATGAACTTAAACTATGATCGATCTTTTTATCTAATCCAAACTAATAGTTCTAAACTAGTAAATGAACAGATGCGGATGCAAATGTGTGTTCAACTTTCTTAAAATCCAAAGTATCTTCTTAAAATTAAAGTGTATCCACTTAAAATTAAAGTGTAATCTTCGGAATTTGAAGAATATCTCCTTAAATCTATAAAATCTTTTCAAAAACTAAAGGATTTCTCCTTAAATTTATAAAATCTTTTCAAAAACTAAAGGATTTCTCCTTTAGATTTACAAAAAATATACAGAAATTGATATGAATTAATAGCCGGGAGGCAGATAGTAAGTCTTACCACCTCTAACTATTGTGTTCAAATCCAATTTGACGGGCGGAGCTTGGACAGGAGTCTTCGCTATAGTCTCCGTATTGTCTTTTGCCTCTGCTTGTTGTACAGCCTGTTCTCTCATCCTTGTTTGACTTCTCGTAACTCTGGGAGTAGAATCTCTGGGGCCAGTAAACAAATTATGTGGTCTGTAAGACGGGTCTTGTTTTCTGTCATCTCTGATGATTTCCTTTGGGGGCGATTCTACAACAGTGGGAATAGGATAATGGCCATCTCTTTCCGGGACATCGTGAGATTTCTCTGGGGAAGGAATTCTTGGAGGGGATCCGCCGTAGGCTCCGTATACTTCACCTTCGTGTGCGGGTGGCTCTTGAAGAATTGCTTTAGCAGGGGTATCTACTGAAATCTCTTGTTTTATGGGTGACAAGGATGGTCTAAATTCCCTTCTCTGACCCGAGGGGTGAGAGGGTTTTCTTATGAAGTCGTTTTTAGGAGTGGAACAGATAAATCTATCGTCAACACGTGTTCTTCCTGCGACCACATCGCTATATCTTCTGGGTTCCACCTGAGTAGGCTCTTCTATGGGGGCTTGATAACTCTCCCAATAGTTCCTAGTCTGCGTTGGCTGTGGTGGAGGAGCAGTGTGCGAGTCGTCTTCGAACCGAGTTGATGGCGGTGGGGGAGTTGGAAGAAGATTGTATTCTAACTGAGTTGTTTGTGGTGGAGGAGTAGAGAAATGATAACGGGAAGGTGACGGTTCGGGTGGAGGAGAATGGTCTTCCACCTCATCCTCTGTTTCTGAAACGATTTCTGATTCACTTTCGGGTGCATCTTCATCTTTCTTCTCTTCATCACCTTTGTTGGAGCTTAACATCTCTTTAACCGCATGAGGATTCCAAACTTCGTCATTCGTAAAGTCGAACCGTGAGTCTGCAAACTTTTCTGCTGCAACTACCTTTGCGTTGTCCACATGGACAGGAAAGGTCTTACCTGTACTCAAACAAATTACCATCAATTTATTTGGTCCTCTCAAACATCGTACAATATATGGCCCTTCGAACTTGGGACATAATTTTGAACTATGGTGAGGTTTCTTTACAGCTCTGACGAAAACATAATCTCCTATTTTGAATTCTCTTTTCTTAGCTTTCTTATGTTGTTGCTCCAAAGTCTTCGTTGTTTCTCTCTCCAACCTTTCTCTAGCCAAATCTCTTATATTGTCGATCCTTTCTGTTAGCACATCTACCTCGTCTGAAATGAACTTCATTTTCTCAGGCTTATTTACAATATTTACAAAAGGAGAAACGTAATCGGCCATTTCGTAAGGGACTCTCTTTATGTAACCATGTAGTAGGAAATGTGGAGAGGAGCCGATAGATCGATTATAAGCGGAATTGATTGCGATTTGGGCGAAATAAGATACTTATCCCAAATCATTTGTGTTAGTCTTTCACAAATGTCGTAGAAGACTCAGATTTCTGACAATTGAATTCATTTCAACAACTCCGTATTTGGGAAGCTTAAGATAAGCAAGATACTCTGCCTTACTTATATCAATCCAGGCCTTGTACAAGTCCTTAAAACACCTGCTTGTGAAACTCTGGGGTTGTCCGACACAAGAAGTGAGGGCCCTATAGTATACATATGACACCAATATTCTTGCAGTAGCATTCGGCAAATTACCTTACAGTCATAGTTTACAAGGCAACTAATTCGAACGTAAGACGATCAACATCGCAGGAAATAACCAGATATGATTTGAGACTAACATGACTTGTACAGGTGAGAAGTTTCCAAAAAATACAATGTCAACGTAGACGCAGATTGAAAAGGAGAGATAGTAAGGCAAGGCCATCGAATGGATACTCACATGTGGAGTTAGGACCTTTGCCTCTGCAAACGAAAATACAACAAAGTGGTTACATTATTCTTTCACCAAATTTTGAAAGGTGGAAGAGAAAAAGCATACTACTACTTCCACATACTCTTTCTGTTCTTAAACGAGACCCTCCATGTCGACTAACCTAGCGCGCATAGAACAGATGATCTAATCACGCTGTATAATCATACTGTCGGGACCTGCTATGACATTAAGGCTTGGACTGTGTCGCAAAGCTATAAAACACCTTAATGAAAATGTGGGGATAGGTTTTAGGGTTTTCTTTAACCCATTTCACCATCTTACCTAATCTTGGGCATTTCTCTTGTTCTTTTATGAAAGTTTCCCTACTCAGGACAAAATCTGTTCGAGGTAAATCACCTTTATTTTCTAACCAGCGTTAATAATAAAGACGTTAGGTGCCGGGTGTCTACTCAAGTAGTCCGGTGGAATATTCATTTTACCTTTCTTATAAACAATAGTGGGGGAGAAGCTGTTTACGAACAAATTCCATCTTGCTAGCCTGCCGGTTTGCTGCTTGTTGCGGAAGATGAAACAAAGAGGTTGATTATCTGTGATAATGGTGACCTTATAGCCGAATACAGTGTTCTTAAACTTTTGCAAGCAGAACACTACGGCCAGGCACTCCTTCTCGATCGTATCGTAATTCTTCTCACTTCCTCTGAGTACTCGGGAGACGAAGGAAAGGGGCTTCTCTTTTCCGTCGTCTGTAAGCTGGTACAACACTCCTCCAATCCCGTAATCGCACGCATCTGTATTCACGAAGAATTCCTTGCTGTAATCAGGGAAAGTTAGCTGTGGTTGTACCACCAGTTTATCTTTCAAAGTGTCAAATGCCTTTTGGTGTTTTTTCGTCCATACAAAGGGGACATTTTTCTTTATTAGATCATACAGTGGTTGTGCAACGACTGCGAAATTGTCTATTAAAAAGCGAAAATAGGAGAAGAAACCAAGAACACTCTGTGTCTCTTTGACATTTGTCGGAGGGATGAAACTCTTCATTGTTTCAACTTTGGCTGGGTCAGGACTGATTCCATCTCTTCCTATCTTGAATCCTAGATACAAAACTGATGACTGTAAGAAGCTGCACTTGGATAGTTTTACTCTCAAGTTGTTTTCTCGGAAAGCAGTTAGAACTTTTCTCAAATTTTCGAAGTGTTCTGTAACGTTCTTTCCTAGCACTAGTACGTCGTCAAGATAGACCTGTGCAACTGGTCCTAAGAGATGATTTAAGGCAATTGTCATGGCCCTAGCATATGCCGAGGGCGCATTTTTGTGGCCAAATGTCAAGCGGGTGGGGCAGAATAAACCCTTCCTAGTCCTAAACGCCATTAGCTTTTGGGTTTCTTCTTCTATTTCTAACGCATGGTAAGCGTCTAAGAGGTCTATCGAGGTGAAAATCGTATTTCCCCCGAGCGACGTAAAGATCTCCTCTATCGATGGGAGAGGATAGACGTCCTGGATACTATAGGAATTGAGGTAGCGGTAGTCAAGGCACACCTTTGGACGACTACTGTTTTTCTTTGCTACCACTAGCAATGGTGAGGAGTGTGGACTGTAACAGGCTTTTATGTATCCCTTTTGTAATGCTGCATCCGTGTAATCATCGATATCCTGTAAATACTTATGCGGTAACCTGTACTGCTTACGGAAAATGACTTTAGGGGCATCAGGGAGTAATTCAATTTTAAATTTCTGAAGCGGACAGACTGGGACAGCATCTTCATCAAGTGCTAGTACATCATGGAATGTCATCAAAAGATTAAGCAAGTCTTCTAAGTACTCTGGCTTTTCAAGGATGCTATTCTCTTCGACATCTTTTCTTCGATGATTTCTCTGTACACTTTCCTTAATTCTGTCTTTGATAGACCTTTTGAACACGTGGCTACGTTAGCCGAAACTGTTCGCTGGTGTCCTCTTATGTCTGGGCTTTTCTCAACCGATTTACTAATTATCGGATAACTGTTACCTAGGTTCACTCCTTTTTTCAAATAAAATTGCTTATCGCTCAAATTAATATAGCTGAGGACAATCGTGTTGTTCCTCACAGGACTGACCGTATTAGCTATGTACAATGAGCCTCTGGTAAGAGCTGGTGTCATGATACACTTCCGCTCCAATTCAAAATTATCCTGTGTTTCAGGCCTAACCTTTATGTATCCATAGGATTGGCTTGGTAGAAGAGTGTTTTCTATCACTCTTAAATCGATTTTAATCTCTTCATCGATCATCAGATATTCATCTGGGTTAGGGTTAGGGTTCGCTGGAACCGGTAACCTTCTTGGTTGACTCGAATTTTCTCTTTCATTAGAAGTGTGCTTCTGTTTCGGCTTGGCTCCTCTGTGCTCAGGACTGTGATGAATGGGGGGTAGAGTCCTTCTCTCCTCTTGTTCCATTCTCCTTATCACTTGATTCGACTGGGCTTGAGCGGTTCCGTTCGATGCAGGACTTCCTTTTCGTCCCTTAGGCGTTGGCCGCCTGTATGGGGGTGTTACTGACAAAGCTGCTTCCTTTTCCTGTGGGAAATAGGCGTCCGCGACGCGGGTTGGTTTGACTGACGGGGCTGCCTTCCTGGGACCGTTCGCAACGTTTGCTGGGTCGACTGGCAGAGCGTCCTTCCTTTTCTGTGGAAGATACCTTTTCGCAACGCGGTTTGGTTCAACTGACAAATCGGCCTTCCTTTCCTGTGGAAGATACCCATTCGCAACTCGTGCTGGGTCGATTGCCAGAGTGGTTTTCCTTTCCCGGGAAAAATATCGGTTCGCAACTGGTTGTTCAGCGTGGTTCGAGTACCTTAAAGTTCGATTTGAATCCTTGAAATGGTTCGAATCCTTAACTATTTTCTCCTCCCTAGGCACTGATGGCTGGGGCGGATATGAATTGGACAGAGTGGGGTCTCTTACTCGTCTGAGATTCCCATCTGTGCCTCTAATTCGACTTTTGATAATTCTGGTGATATTCATTCCTCCTTCTCTAAACCCATCCAACTCATTTGGGCTAATATCATATTCAATGTGATGGGTAAATTAGATAAGATATTATTGCCCAAAAGAATATCCCAACTGGGTACACCCTTAACCTCGCTCACTTGGAAAGTGGTGAGGTAATACCTCTTATGCATGCGAAAGTACAGCTGTATCTCTCCCTTTAATTTGGTTGGGTTATTATCGACTCCTTGCACCACAAGATCAGTTTTTTGGAGTTTAACTTTGAAGTCACCTTCTCTCTCTAACTCCTTTAACCGCTTGGGTGTTATGAGCGAAATACTACTCCCACAATCCAGTAAGATACAGGCCTTAGCCTCCTTGCCGCCTATGGAGGGGGTCAGTTGGACATTCGCATAGAAATGGTGTCCCAATTTATATGGTCTTTCGACATTTTCCTGAAAAAATGTTTTGGCTACTGTTCTATCTTTTTCACTTCTAAATACCCATCTATCATATTTTTTCCTCATTTTTCTCTTTACTCTTTCCCGTTCTTTGCCGCTTTTCGAAAATTTTCTCTCTCTAAATTTTCGTCGGAAGGGAAGGGCTCTCTCTAAAGACCTATCTTCCTCTCTTCTTCTTCTTTCACTTATTTCCAAGTCTCTCTTGTTGGCTCTCCGCCACGTAGACTCTGGTATTCTTTCTCAAAATTTGAGGGTTTGTATCCTTCCTTTCTCTTAGGAGGATCCTAGCCCCTCGTTGTCTGTATTGTAGCGAAATGCTCGGTTTCTGGCCTTTATGCCTTTCTTCCCATATCAACTCTTTCAAGCCGTTGTATGGGATTTGAACACTGGGCCTTCTCCGTGAAGGGAGCCACGGAAGTGAGCGTCTCGGCACCTAGGGTGCGAGTCTCCCTCCTGTGATGGTGTCATACCTGAAATATGGTAATTCCTATGACAGTTTCCGCGACGACGACCGATAACTTCACATGAAAAACAAACGTGGTTTTCTTTCAACTCTTGTTCAGTCACTCCTCTAACTATTCCTCTGTCTTTCCGTGGAGTTTGCTCCGACCTTGCCTCATCTGTCTTCTTCCGGGGAATATTAGTCGATCTCATCTCTTCTCTTTGCCTTTGGGGAACATAATCTGATCTCCTTCCTTCTCTCTTCCTATCCTCATATCTTGGTTTGTGGACAGACTCTTTATTTTTCTTGTAAGAGTTGTTATACTCTGACTTCTGCCTATCTTCCCGTTCGTCTCGGGCTATGAACACTTTTGTGGTGCGGAGTTCCGTTTGTCTTTTGTTATCCAATCTCAATAAAGCACCTTTCGAAATTTGACACAATTTTCCTAACAGTTCAGTTAGACTCATGTCTGTATCAAATGTCTGCAATATTTTTTCTTTGAGTCTTTCACCATCTCTGCGCTCTGAGACATTCTGCAGGATCTTACCGACGACCATTACATTTATATGTTTAGAATTAAACATTGCCTCCTTGTCGAGGTCATACATCCGACTTTGGTACTTTCTAAGCTTGTTCTTTAATTCTACAATGAAATCTGTAAAAAGTGACTCCTTTTCTCTTTTGTATTCTATAAATTCCAACCAAAAATCGAAAACGTTTCTTTTATCTTCAGGTTGTAAATAGGTCTTTAATTGTAACAAAAAGTCCTCTAATCTATTAAATCGGGAGAAAATGGGGTCCTGGAGCAGATAATGCCTAGCTTCACTGTCTAAGTCTGTTGAAATAGCTGACCTGGCAAAAATGATCTTTTGGTCTTCCGTTAATGTGCCTAAAGCACTAAGCTTTTCATTCAATGAAATGACATACTCGTCATATTGAATGCCGCGCCAGAGTTTAGTCTTTAAACTTTTACCGTAAAGTTTTAGCCCTTCTGGCACCTCAGGCAGAGCGGGTGTAAATAGATTTGATTGATAGACGGGGACTCCTGGTGTTTGAGGCATATAATGATATCCAGTCCACGTTCCGGGATAAGAATACGATTGGTTAGGCATAGGGGTATACCCATGTGGGATACCACTGTAATGAAAAGATGGAGGGTGGCCTCCTTGTGGAGAACCACCATAATACAGGTTGTTCTGCCCTGCTGGGGCATGCATTTGGGTGTTGTTCCCTGTTGTCCCTCCTAGGGGTTGGCTCGGTGGCGGTGCAGCCATGTTGTGCCCTGTTGTCCCTCCTAGGGGTTGGCTCGGTGGCGGTGTAGCCATGTTGTGCCCTGTTGTCCCTCCTAGGGGGAGACTCGGTGGCGGTGCAGCCACGTTGTGCCCAGCATGTGGAAGAACTGGTCTTCTAAACTGATCAGGATTCAATAGTGGGTCCTCTGACCCTTGTAGAGCATCGACGGTTCTTTCGGTACCTTCCCATTTACTTCCATTGGGGTTCGGAGTCTGAGGTTCCGTACCACCCCAGTTTACGCGGCTCTTCTTCTTAATAGCACCTTGTGCAGTAATCGGCCTCAGTTGCAAGTCCAGAGTGCTGTCCACTGTGGCGGTCTTCTGGTAATATGGGGGAGTGTCCTCTCTCCTTTGAGGTTCTTCCCTTCTAATTCCTTGGGGGGGGTTGCATCGGAAGAGTGTGATGGGGATTACGCTCAACTGTACTTGGATCTAGAGGATTTGGTGCCGGAGGGACCCCTGTTGGAGGTGCTTGTGCCCCCTGGGTTAAAAGCGTCACATTTTCGCCCCCCCTGACTCTCCTTGTCTCTGTTCATGTCCGTTGGCAGTATCTCCTTCATTCAACCCGAGGTTTCTGTCTCCTCCCTCTTCGTTCGCATTGCCGTCTTCCCCTGGGATCTGGTTCTGGCCTTCCGCCATCTTTTACCTTAAATTAATTACCAAATCGCGAAATATCTAGAGCGCGGTTACTTGGTTATGTTTTACGCGTAAACTATGTCACTTATAAACGGTATTTTAGGTTGAAGCGGCGCAACGAAAACTTAGAAAGGTTTCACGATAAATGCGAAACGATAAACACCATTCCGGAAACCGAACGAAGTCGAGGG
>JABUQX010134533.1:32500-35113 GCA_015478945.1 Trachelipus rathkii | reverse complement strand
GATACTACATTGATACTTAATGATACTACAATGATACCAATACTTGAATGCTTAATGACAATACAAAGATACTACCCAAGTCACAATTTACTTTGGGGGATCGCAATGACAGTCTTAAGGTTGATTCTAATCTAATTATGAATAAAATGGTCTAATGAAGCATTTAAATTTAGTAGGTACCATAAAAAAATGACTAGGTTTAAGTTATGAAAATTATATTAATCTGGTAATGTAAGTTCTATTTATAATTTATTATTTCATTTATTTCTCTAATCATGTTATGTTAATCATTTACTTATTTAACCAAAGCTAATAAATATTATTGTTTATAGGGAACGAAGAGAAAAAATTCTTCTTCTCCTACTCTCTTGTTCTCACTCTGTACTTATGTCTAATTTACTAATTGTGGGCTCTTCCGAGGTGTCGGTCTTTCGGAATGACAAGTCCTTTCTGAGAAAAAGATATAACCTAAATGTTAAATCAGACTTTTGTTCAGGCCGTCATTTTTCCGCCTGTCAATCCAGAATAGACAGTCTGATGTCAAAAGAAATTGATCTTATTATAATATGGTCTCTTACAACCATGGGTTGGGAGAAAAAGTCCCTAACTAACCATGATAATATTCTTACACACATCATGGAACCAATAGAAAATGGTGGTACTGAGTTAACCACTATTGTTGATACTATGAAAAAAATCACTGAAGACGCCCTAAAGAAAAACCCAAAAGTAGATATTTACCTTATGATACCCCCTATGCAGGACTTATACACTTTTAATAAGCGACGTATCACACGAGATTGGGGCCCCCAATATGAAACGTATTGTCTTAATGATCCCAACATTGCACCTGAAAAAATGAGGGAACACTCTATTTACATGTTTGATAAATTTAGAACCTTAACAAGTCCAGTACACAGCTGGCCTAACAAAAAGTTAATTGATGGTAATGCTATATTGGATTTCTATCATGGAATTACAATAGCTAATGACAATAGAGATACTCCACATTCTCAATATTATAATAAAAAGACGATGACCATGGGTTCCCCTTTGTTATATGATGGTTTACACCCAACTCGTCAGTTTCTATTAACTCTGATGGACAAGTATTATCCTACCTTTGGTCTAACAAAAACACTACCCAGGAGTACCCCTTACTCACGTACTTCGATAGTCACTCGCACTACCAATACCAGAAAACCTAAACCTTTATTACCATTACCCTCGACGAAAACCACTGACGAGACATACTATGAGTACTCACAACCGTCTACTTCTTACTCACAACCGTCTAATTCTTATTCACAACCTTCGACTTCTTATACACAACCCGACGAGTATCAATTACCCTTCTACTCTGGGACTCAGACCACGTATTACAATGACCCGACTAACTATACAGCTAGTCAAAATATTAATACTCCAAGAACACCAACTGGACAAGCTTACTATGACCCTTGTGCACCCGTTGTCCCTCAACCTTCATATACCTATCCTCCTACTACGGATGTTTCTGTAAACCAGACTTTGCCATACTCTGGTTCCCAAGCCTATGATCCTAATCCTCCCCGAAACTATTATTCGTATGCCATCCCTGATTATCAAAAACCTTCTAATTCTCAGTATTCCCCTTCTCTTAATCCTCCGTCCTCTGTATACGCGTATGCCGACTCTGTACTTGACCCAGATAAATTAAATAACTTAAGGTCAAGCATACGTTGGACTTTAAATAATCTACGTTGGGGGGAATGCTCGGTGGAACAACAAAGACTGTTTCATTTACAATGGGAGAAAATGATTAAGGAGGAAATTGTGGCTTATAATTGGTCCCCTTCAACCAATCCGCCTAAATAAATTAGCAAATGCTAAACTCAGAAACCTTTGTAAATAAAATAAAGTAAAATTGTATTATTTAATAAAGTTTACTACCTGTACCCACAATATATGATCAACCTCTAACTATACCTCGGAAAACTAAGTCTATGCTCTGTTATTTATCATGCCTTCGAAAGTAAGGTGGGGTTTATAGGCTTAGTGGGGGAGTGTGTAGAGGTAATTGTGGAGCCCAGGTCTGATTCGCCCATACTTTTATAGTATAAGTTGTTAGATGGAAAACTTATTCTTAACAGAATAAGCGAGTACTCTAATGTGGCGGTTAAAACTCTTCAATTATTATAAACCTTAAAAACTAGGCTTGCCACTAATTCTTATATTGTTCCAGAGAAGTTATTGATGATAATATAATTCTTTGTATATCTGGACTCCTTTAATATTTTGTTACTTTTGAACTATTGACGTATACTTATTCAATTTAATATAACAATTACGTAAAAACGTAATATCACATCTTTCTGACGTTCACAAAAATAAAAACAACGTCTGATGCAATATTCACTGTCATTCTTCTGTTCTGACGATTGTCACTTCACTTGAGGTTCTTAAACCATTATTGAAGATTATAAAAATAGGAAAGAATCCAATACAGGTCAGTGGATTATGTTTAGGCTGGATTCATTAATCATAAAACTATAAAAACACACTTAACAAGGTCGTTAGTTCATATTCCCTTTTGTTTATGTTTATTACAGTAACTACCCCCAAAGTTGATAT
>JABUQX010134533.1:22500-27500 GCA_015478945.1 Trachelipus rathkii | reverse complement strand
ATATATATATTATATAAGAATAAATATATATATATATATATATATTATAATATATATATTAAATATATATATATTATTATACGTATATATATATAAATATATATAAATATATACCATATATATATTAATATATATTATATATATATATATAGATATTATATATTATATATATATATATATTTATATATATATATATATATATATCTTCTTTCTTTTTTTTTTTCCCTCTCCAGGAAGTATTTTTTCATCCTGTCAGCGCGCAAGCGTCTTTCTCCAGACATCCCTCTGCTGCACTATTCCTCTCCTCTTTAGCACTCTCATTTTTTGGTAGCTGACATCTTCCAGAGGAGTCCTCCACCGGACTTTCCACCATCTCTTCTTCGGTTTCCCCTTGGTCTCTGCCCTCCGGTTCCATTCCCATTCTCCTTTCGGCATTTCTTTACTGCTCCATCCTCCCAGATGTTCCCCACCATCGTCAATCTCCCCCACATCCATCTTCAGTATCATCTTCTTTACCCCTATTTCTTCTCTAATTACTTCATTTCCTATTCTCTGTTTCTCCTACTCTTTCCAATCATGGTTCTTAATACCCTCATCCCCGCCGCTTGTATTCTACTCTCCTCTCTTCTCGTGGTTGTCCATGTTTCCGCTCCGTACAGGCAGTGTGGGAGTCAGTATGCTCTTAAAAATCACTTTTTTAACCTCTTCCGATGTTTTTATCTTTATCATGGGGTATACCCCTTTCATAACTAATCCATACTTTTTCCATTCTTCGATAATCTCTTCCTCACTTCCTCCCCTTCTGCTAAAACATCCTCCGAGATTATTGCAGGTATTTACCGCCTTCATCCTCCCCTCTCACCACCATTCCTCATCCCCTCCTCATTTCCTCCGGTTCCTTTTGTTAATATCTCTGTCTTCTGTACGTTCATCCTCTCCCTGCTTCCTCCAAACTCCTCCGGTAAAACAACTCCACCACTCTCGAATCGTCTCCTTTCTCTCGCTCCAACATGCCAGATCGTCCTCATATGCCATTATGTCCCCTTCAAATTCTCCCAGTCTCTCCCTCACTTTCCTTATCACCACGTCTAAATATAATATAAACAGCAGTGGAGATAAAACACTCCCCTGCTTCACTCCTGTTTTCACCTCAAACCATCTATCGTTCTCGCAATCAGTTCTAACATTACAACTGCATTTCTCATACATTACTTTCTATTGCCCTTCTTTAATCTACCCCTACACTCCAAATTCCTCTCCATAGCTTCTCCCAGAGCTTTTTCCTGGCACGAATCAAATCCTTTTTCAGGTCGATGACGCTCAAGAATCTCTTGCGAGTGTGGCGAGTGTGGCGCGAGACCATTCTTAGTGTGAATAAGAGGTGCGTCGTTCCTTCTTCTCTTCTATACCGTACTTTCTCTCCAGTCTCGGCATCTACCTCTCGTCTTGCAGCCTCCTCTCCAATATTCTTTCGTCTATATTTTCGCAGGATGGGTCCATCAGTGAAATGCCCTCTATAATCTATACAGCTTCCTGCATTTGCTCCTTTCCCTTTATATGTCGGTATTATTATTGCTTGCCCCACCTTTTCGGGCACCTTTCCCTCTCTCCAACACCTGTTCATCAAACTGATGATCCTCCCTCCCAGCTCCTCTCCTTCATCCACCACCAACTCCACAGCCACCTCCATCCTCTCCTGGGGCTTTACCCTTCTTCATCCTCTTTTATAGCCTCCTCATATTTCTTCTACCGTTATCTCTCCGCCTTCCTCCTCCTCTTGCCTTCTCCCTCGTCCTGATTATCTACAGGCTTCTTCCTCTTGTTCTCTGTATTTTACATTTAGCAGATCTTCTTAGTATTCGGTCCATCTATCATTTTCTTCCTCTCCCGGTCTCACAAGAATCTCTCCGTTTCTATGTTTTATATTTCTAGTTACGGGTTTTTGGTTTTCTATACGCTTTCGCCATCTTAAATATCTTTTTCTTCCCTTCGCCCACATCTCTCGTTATTTCTCCTGCCATTCTCTCCGCCTCCATCATTTTTGCCCTCCTCTTTATTCTCTCTGCCTCATTCCTTGCCTGTACATATTCCTCCCTTGCTGCCGCTGTTCTTATTTTCAGCCACTTCCTCATTTGCCCTGTTTTTACTTTAATTGCTTTTTTCACTTCTTTGTTCCACCATGGTGTATGTCTCTTCCTAGTACCTCCTACCCATTTTTTACCAAGAGTTTTCTCTGCCACTTCCCTGATGACATCCTGCAAGTCTTCGTTTTCCTCTCCATTCCTTAGGGTTTCCTGCATTTCCCGTTCATAATTTCGTCTCGTTTCTTGTTCTTCCAACTTCTCCACTCTGATCACTGCCCTCTTCTGCTCATTTACTCCTCCCTCCCCTCTTATATTCATGTATCCGCCACCACCAGTCTATGATCCGCATCTAAGACACTCACGGGGTCACCTTTAGCATTCTTAACCATCCTGTTTATCGGAGGACTATCATGTAGGTCTATCACCGATTTTATGATCGAATTGTTGGCGTTACCTGATTCCATCTATACCTTCGTAAAGATGTGAGACTCTCGGTGACTGAAAACGTGTTTCATTATTTTTAGGGTCGTTTCTCACACAAAAATCAATCAACGCCTTTCCCTCCATGTTTCTTGTATCCTTCCAAATGGTTGTCCCAATACTCTCTCCATCTCTCTTCTCTTCCCTTCCTCTAGCGTTGAAATCTCCCATCAACAAGCAGCCTCTCGCCCCTTCCTCCTCCTCGCCCCACCTCTTCCTCCTCATTCCATAAGATCTAGTTTTTTCTCCTTGAGTGCCCCCTGTTGTGGTGCAGTATATCTGGTATACATATTTTATCCGGCCTTATCTGCATACGGCACTCATAACCTCTAGGTATAATTTTTACTTTCTGTATACATGGATGACAGTCTTGGTCCCACTATAATTCCGACACCCATGCTTTCTTATTCCTTCTCTCACCCCCCATACATCAGAACATCCTTTCTCCCATTTCTTTACCCTCCTCACACCCCCTCACTCTCATCTCCGCCATCCCCAAATATCTATCTTCCTCTCCTTCATGATATCTATTATTTCCTCCTCTTTTTCTCTCCATAGTTACCCAACATTTATCGTGGCACACCTATATTCTTAAAAGTGTTTTCGCTGATCATTCCGAAATCTCGCCGAAGTTCGTCGTCTTAAAAGTTCTGTCCGGGCTCGAGGCTCGCGTTGAGTTCGCAAGCAGTTTATTTGGGAATTGGGGCTTGCTAGAGCCTATCCTTTCCCTGCCCTATCTCCCTTTAGCCGAGGACACCTCTTGGTGTCTCGTTGCCGGGGTGCACGACGGGGACGCGGAGTTGGCCTTTGCACCCCATATATTATATTATATATATATATATATATATTATATATAATATTATATTATATATATATATATATATATATATTACTATAATATAATATAATATAATATATATTTATATATATATATATATATAATATATATATATATATTATAATATATATATATATATATATCATATTATATATATTATTATATATATAATATATTATAGATATATATTATATTATATAATATATATATATATATTATATATATATATATATTATAAAGTGTAGGAATAAATATTAAATGATGTATGAGCAGACTATCCCGTTCTTTTCATTTTAAAGTCATGAGGGCCGTTCATTCATCACGTTTCTCCTCAATTTTTCCACATTGTCTTTAATGAATTCTTTATTCTCTCTTCTCTCTCACAACTCCCTCTACCTCTTACCTTCTCTCTCTCTCTCTCTCTCTTCTCTCTCTCTCTCTCTCTCTCTCTCTCTCTCTCTCTCTCTCTCTCTCTCCTCCTCTCTCTCTCGTTCTTTAAGCTTTCCATCACCTCTTTCTATCTTTTGCTTCTTCCTTTCCTTCTTTCTTTATTTTGCCATTCAACATACGCCAGTGATAATTTTATTTTTGTTTAATTTCCGGTAAATTTTTTTATTAATACTTTCATATAACATTAACTTTTTTATCATATTAATAATCTAATTTAAAACAGAATTACTGCATTATTATTATATTAATATATTGCATTAAATTGTGTCTTGTATTATATAATATTAAATTATATATTATATTATATTAAATTATATTAAATTATATTATATATATATTATTATATTATATTATATATATCATATATATTATCATTATATTATATTATATTCTATATTATAGTAATTATATTATATTTATTATTTTATATTATACTTATATTAAATTATATTATATTATATTTGTTATTTTATATTATATTATATTGTTTATAATTATATTATATTATATTATATCATCTCTCTCTATTATCATATTATATGTATATATTTTTTTCAGTAGATAATTATATAATCTATATTATATATATTATATTTATTAATTTATATTATATTATTATATTATATTATATTATATTACTATTATTAATATTATATTATTTATATTATATTAATATATATTTATTAATTATAATATTTTATATATTATTATGTTTTATTATTTTTGTATTATATTATGTATATATATTATATTTATTAAATATTATTTATTTACATTATATTTATATTCTATTTATTTATATTCTATTATATATTTTATATTATATATATTTATATATTCTGTGGCTTATCATATTTATTGATTTGTTATATTATAAAATTAAGATTTCGATACACATATAGATATAGCACTAAGCAGACATTTATACCCATCAAATGCCGTCGCACAGAACATACATATACATAAATGAACTGATTTTAAAAATAACTATAATGAGTTTTTTTTTTATTTTTCAATAATTATATTTAAAAATTTATATTCATATTTATAATAAAGAAATATAAATTAATATAAATATTTAGTAAAATAGAAATCCGATTTAAAAGTTTAAGATTATATTCAATTTAATATTTTAATAAAATAAAATG
>JABUQX010134533.1:5000-7500 GCA_015478945.1 Trachelipus rathkii | reverse complement strand
GATTCCACACTATTCATGTAGTTCGAATATGGTTCTCAATGTGATATAATATTAAAAATTGAATATATAGTGACCCTCACCCTCGTATCTCCTATTCCCGATGCTAAATTGTGTGTTAAATTACCTAAAGGAGAATCAGGGCTAATAAATTATAAATTTGTCCTTGTGCTCATCTATTTTTTTAATTTAATATTGTTCTCAATGATATATTGAAAAATGGAATATATGCGGCCCCTGTACCCCTCGCATACAACTCCCTTCTTCTATCTGGGTGTTCAAAATTACATAAAGGAGAATCAGGGCTAATAAATAATAAATTTGTCCTTGTGCTCATCTATTTTTTTAATTTTATAAACTTTGCACTTGTGCAAAATCGAAAACAAGCATAAAATGTGATTATTTAGGAAAGATATAATAAATTAAAACTATTATAAAAGTAGCTACACTTATATTTAAATTTATTAGATTTAAATATTATTGAAGCTAACTTTCTTTCAATTTTTTCAGATAATATTTCATTGCAATTCCGTTTCATATTATAAAATGCTTGTAATAATATTGTAATAAATATATCACAAAGAATCATTTACTGCAATAATTTTGTAAGAAAACATTTCATATAGATGTCAAGAAGCAATACTCATAATTCTTCATTTGGCCAGCCTACTCCCTTTCCAATCTCGATGACACCATCAAAGGCTGATGTCTTTCGTCATTACTTATTTGTAAGAAATAATGAAGGAATTAAATCAAAGGGAACATCAACATCAAAGGAATGTTATAGGATTGTAGAAAAAGATATTTGGGATCTTTTTTCATTTCATCATATATCATTTGAGGTCATTGCTATGAAAGTTGAGAGGTTTTTGTCGTTTCTGCTAGTAATCTAAATAAAGTTCCTATTAAACAAAGAAATGATGCTTAGATGAATAAACGTAAGGCATATGAAGAGATGTTCGATATATGTACGTGTACCTGCTATGATAAGGCAATTAACCGAAGAGATTGTCGATGTGAAATAAGAATTCCAATGATTGAGTGGGATGCATTTGTTGGTCAAAAGAAACGAATTAATCAGCTTGGGCCAATAGATAAAGCAACTACTTCAGCAAGAAAATGGACTCAAAAAAGATGTGAAAAGCTTGAGAGCAGGATGGCGAAATGTTCTAGTGTTGCTGATAGTTTACTTACAGTTACTGAATATGATTCTTCAGACATTGTTAACGAAAATAGTGATACGGATGAAAAGAGTGATCCATCTTTTGTTCCAGATGCTGAATTACAAGAACATAATCAAAATAGAATTTTGTATAATAAATTGTCTGTGACAGCCGAGAGATTCCGCGTAAGTTATAGAGCTACGGCTGCCATTGTAAATGCTGCCTTGGAAGATATGGGGATTTTAAATGCCAGCAATATGCTTGATAGAAAAAAGTAGAGAGAGAAAGAAAGAGTTGGATCGAGAAAGCAGATTCTACATAAGTTGCAGAACCAAAGAATTGAGTGCGTTGGCTTCGATGGAAGAAAAGATCAAACTAAAACACACACAGGAATGGAAATTGAGGAGCATTACGTTATTATTAAAGAGCCAGGTAATGTATACGTAGATCACATCACTCCTGACAACGGAAGTGCTCGATGCATAGCAGATGAATTAATAACATTTCTAGTTGATTCTGATAGTTCTCAGTCACTTAAAGCAATGTTATGCGATGGTGCTCCTGTAAATACTGGCCATGTTGGTGGTGTAATAAAATTAATTGAAATATACATTGAGAGGCCTCTCCAATGGCTAATATGTCTTCTTCATGCCAATGAATTACCTTTTAGGCATATTTTTCAAATGATTGATGGTAAAATGACTGGCCCAAAGAGTTTCAAAGGCTGGATTGGAAACAAAATACAAATGGATTTAAGACAATTAGAAATAACTGATTTTGTGCCTGTGCATTGTGAACTTGAAGTTCCTGAAGAAATAGCTAGAGACCTTAGTGGTGACCAAGCATATCTCTATGAAATATGCACTGGAATTAAATCAGTCAAAATATCACAACAGTTAGCTTTAAAATCTCCTGGAGCTTTACATATAATTTACATATATATATATATATATATATATATATATATATATATATATATATATATATATATATATATATATATATATATATATATATATATATATATATATATATATATATATATATATATATATATATATTTATAGTATATATATATATATATATATATATATATATATATATATATATATGGGGGCATATATATATATATATATATATATATATATAAGATTGCTAACAAGAGCAAATAGAATTTTAAGATTATATGTTTCTACACCAAATCCAGACAAAAATCTCCAGGACTTAGTTAAGATCATATTAGAAGTATATGCTCCTGGTTGGTTTTGGATTAAATCGCATCCGAAAGCTACAGAAGGGGCTATGAATTTTTATTACCTAATATCTCTCATCAGAAAACA
>JABUQX010134532.1:20000-33024 GCA_015478945.1 Trachelipus rathkii | reverse complement strand
AGGCGCATCCGTTAAAGATCGATGTATCTTTTATTACATCCCATACAATCTTGTTCACGCCTCCCTCTTAACGATAATTTGCTCTCTAACCCTTATGCTTTCGTCTATCGTTTCCTTAGACTCGCAATTGACTAGTTCTAAATAGTCTCCATCGTCACGGGTTTCGTCACAAATGGCCTCCAAAATCGCGGTTCCTCCCCTTACTTCAGTCTCGGTAAAATAGTAGTTTAAGTACCTTTTCTCCTTCTTGAAACTTTCGATCCTTCGCTGTTCCGCCATCATAATTAATTGTTTGTACTAATCTAATTTGAAGCCTTTAACATTCTCTTGCAGCTATTTCATCTATTTCCTTCCAGGCTTTTCGCGTAATTCGAATACGCACTGGTAACTATTCTTTACTTCATCTTCGCGAATTTCTTTTGTCCATAACTCTTCCAGAATTTGTAGTGGTCTTCTCATTGTCCTTCCGTATAGTATTTCATATGGCGTGAATCCCGTGCTTTCTTGTGGTGCTTCTCTATAAGCATATTTCCTTTTTTTCCTATGATATCGCCGTAAGCCATTCTTACAATCGGTATTAACGTGACAATTTTTAATTTGCCTCTACGTCCCATTATATCTCTCCACAATTTCTTGTTCCGATAAATGGTCATCCACATTCGTGATTATACAAGCGGCAACTTCTGTGCCCTTGTATTTACCTCGTGCGTGGGTGTCCCCTTGATTAAACTTACGTTCGGCGTATCTACCACCCCATTCCTGTCTCGGTTCTTTTCTCCAACGAGGATCGGTAGTGGTTTTATTGAAGCTTTATGACGGTGGACCATCTTCTCCTTTAAACAACATCTTTTCTCTTCCGATAAAACGTTCTCTCCATCACATGATTCATCATTTTTATTTTCCACATTTTCTCTCATCGTCAGTTCTTTTGATATATCGTATTTTAGGGCGGAAATCTGCAAAGTGCAATCTTCATCCAATGAGCGTAGTGTCTGCATTTCATTTTCTAAATTATCCGAACCATTTTCTTTCATCACTAACTTACTTGCCTGAAGATATCCAAACCATCTTCTTCGGTATCTTTTTCTTTATTGCCACGGTTACGTCCAAGTTCTCCCATTCTTTCGTGGCCTCCAAGATTTCTTTCAACTACATTAAAAATGGCTCCGTCGAACTCCGACCCTTTCACTTGTAATTTATTTTTACAACACTTTCCGTCGGTTGTCTTTACATCACGCCACATGTGGGCAGAGTCTCCTATAACTAAGGGAGTTGCAAAGTACTTTGTCTCTTCATTAAATTCCGAACACAAATCAAATTCGTTCCGATCCAGAACAATTTCTGTCGAATCAGTTCTTGGCTCATTTTCCGTTCCTAGTTTTTCAATATCGGGTTTAACTTCTTCTGAGTAATCTGTTGACCAAATGTGAGACAGTGTCCGTTCGACTCCACATTGATCCTCTTCCGTTAAATTCTCTAATTCGATTCCCAACGCTGCTGATTCAGCTTTTCCCTCGACTGTGCAGTCCGGTGGTTTTACTTCCTTTATATTTCCTCGCGCGTGGGCGTCTCCTTGATTAAACTTACGCTCGGCGTATCTTCCACCCCATTCCTGTCTTTTCGAAGTCTCAGATTTTTGTTTAACTTCGACACCATTTTCTTCGGCAACTTCTTCAAAGTCCTTTGCGGTGTCAACAAGATCTGACTTGGCTTCATTGTATTCTAATCGTTCCTTTTCCGATTCGGAACATGGAAAGTTTCTCTCTAACATCCTTTCCTTTACTTCTATAGGAGATTGCATATCCAGCAAGAATTCCAGTCTCTTAAGCTCGTATGCGCGTTCCTTCTCTCTTTTCGCTCGTTCCTTCTCTTTTTCCGCTCGTTCTTTTTCCTTTTCGAGAGCCTCTCTCTCAGCTCTCCTCTCAGTAGCCACTCGTTCTTTTTCCTTTTCAAGGGCTTCTTCTTTTCGCCTCGCGGCCTCAGCAGCTCTTTCTTCTGCTATGAATTCCCTAGCCTCTTTACCCTTCAACCCTAACTCTTGACATAACTTACACAACATGTTATAATCCATTCTTTTTCGCTAAGTTTTTCATTTCAAAGTTTTACAAACACTTCAATTATTACACGGCAAATTCGTAACAAGAAAGTCCAGCCAAAGTTTTTGCTTCTAAAATTTTCTATGTATCAATCTAGTACACTAATCACTCTCTCTTCGTTGCAAGATATAAATAACCCGGACCCAAGGAGCCCCCCAATTTATGTTCACAATATGTATCGTCCCTTGTACCTTTCATGCCCCACCTACAGAATCGAGTGTTCCTTTCTGGAAAAGTAGTTGTTAATGGTGGTACACTTCCCAGGTCGTTACTGGCTTGGGGATCTTCTGCTCTGGGAACTTCTGTTCTTTCCTAAATTCCCGCCTGCAAGTAATATTCAAATTCAGGCCGATTGTATAGAGCTTTTCCCGTTACTTTCCTCTTAAGTTTCCTCCTGAGTCTTCTTTTGGTCCTCAAGAATAAGCTCAAACGCTATTTTACCTATCATATTCCCTTTTTCTCTTACAATATTAGATTTCCAATGTTGTACCAGGAAGGTTTTGTAGCAATGAAATAATGAATGAATAACTAACCTTAACCTTTTAATCCTCACTAAAACTTAAGTAGTACACGTCAAGAGTCTTGATATGAAGAGCGGCGAGCAAGGAATGAACCATGAACAATATAATGCTCGCTCTTTTATATCATCTTTCTTTTAAAACGCTTTACTTGTATATGCTATAAATATTTCTTTAACAATTTCTTTAAAATTATTCAAAAATAAACTCCTTACAATATTTAAAATATCATTATAAAATACTTCCTTACTTAAATTTATCTAAATAAATTTTATTTATAACATAAATAGTATTGAATTGATGATAAAAATTACTCCATTCTTTGTAAAAGGAATGTGTAAAATACTAAAACTATTAATACGAAAAGTAGAATCCTCACCGAAAAATTGTACTTAAAAATTATTAATTAGTTGGGAGAATGTAGCTTATAACTTTTCATATCCATAAATTCAATCTGTGATATATATATATATATATATATATATATATATATATATATATAACTTCAGGCTCCCAGGAAGGCATGTTATCTGTCGCTTTCAGTATATATATATATATATAATATATTATATATATATTATAATATATATATATATCATATATATATAATATATATATATATATATATATATATATATAGTATATATATATATATTATATATATATATAATATAATCAGTGGCCGTACCTGAAGCATTACATTGGGTACGGGCAAAATATACATATATATTATATATTATATATATATATAATATATATATATATTAAATATATAATATATATAATATATATATATATATACCGGTATATATTAATACTAACGAAAACTTTTTAACTGCAATACGTCCTTATTTATTTGAATGGAAAAATTTAAAATTTTTTTCATCCTCCTTTTGAATAAAGCTATGTTTATTTAATGGTGTATTATACTGCATTTAAAGATTGACTCCAAAGCCTGACATAGGGCCCTACCAGAATTTTTTAAATATATTTTTTAATGTATATTAAAGGTAAACAACACTTACCATTTAATAACAAATCGTTACATATAATTAAAATTTCAAATAAAGCACAACACCTCACTGCACTCTCGTATTTCCAAAAACTTTAACACAGCCAAAATATTATGGTAACACATTTATTTTCACTCTCCACCAGTGAAAATATCGCTACATTGCATAGATATATAGATAGGATAACAGAGAGAGAGGAGAGAGAAGAGAGAAGAGAAGAGAGAGATGAGAGAGAGAGAAGAGAGAGAAAAGAGAGAAGAGAGAGAGAGAGAAAGAACGAGGAGAGAGAGAGGAGAGAGGAAGAGGGAGAGAGAGAGAGGGTGCTGATGACGGAGAGAGAGAGAGAGAGAGAAGAGAGACGGAGGACGGAGAAGAATCGAGAGAACGGGAGCAGAGAGGAGGAGGAGAGAAGAAGAGAGAGAGAGACAGAGAGGAGATGAGAGAGGAGACGACGAATGAGAGAGAGAGAAGAGAGAGAGGAGAGAGAGAGCGAGAGAGACGAGAGAGCGAGAGGAGAGAGAGAGAGAGAGAGAGAAGAGAGAGGGAGAGGGAAGAGAGAGAGAAGGAAGAGAGAGGAGAAGAGAGAGAGCAGAAGGAGAGAGAGAGGAGAGAGAGGAGGATGAGAGAAGAGCGAGAGAGAGAGAGAGAGAAAGATGAGAGAGGTAGAAGAGGAGGAGAGAGGGAGAGAGAGAGAGAGAGAGAGAGAGAGAGAGAAGAGAGAGAGAGAAGATGAAGAAAGGAGAGAGACGGAAGAGAGAACGAGAGAGAAGAGAAGAGAGAGGAGAGGAGAGAGAGAGAGAGAGAGAGAGAGAGAGGAGAGAGAGATGAGAGAGAGAGAGAGACGACGGAGAGAGAGAGAGGAGGAGACGAAGAGAGGAGACGAGAGAGAGAGAGAGAGAGATGAGGAGAGAGAGAGACGAAGAGAGAGATGAGAGGAGAGAGAGAGAGAGAGAGAGAAGAGAGAGGAGAGAGAGAGAAGAGAGAGAGAGAGAGAGTAGAAGAGAGATAGAGAGAGAGAGATGAGAGAAGAATCGAGAAGAGAGAGAGAAGAGAGGAGAGAGAGAAGAGAGAGGATTCAAAATCTTTTTTCAAAATTATTTCGTACGATTCACTGGGTCGTGACGCGAAATTTTCGTACTCGCGAAATTTGCTTTATTTTTTTTCGCTCAACAGCAAGGTATGACGCTTGGCTTATTCCTATATATTTTATATGAAAATATGAAGATCTACCCGTACGGCCACCGCTTTCCAATTTTCTCTTAGGAACAGAGTAGGAGGGAAAATTTCCAAATGATTTAATATTATAAATTGTTATTACGAAAGTAGTTGATTTTCTTTTAAAATTCTTTTAATTTCAACATTTTAAATTATTTTATTAAAAAGACTAAAAAATTTGAAGGGGCTACCTACCCTGCCTACCCTATGTATACGCCCCTGATATATATAATATATTATATATATATATATATATAATATATATATATATATATATATATATATATATATATATATATATATATATATATATATATATATATATATATATTACTATATAATATAAAATTGCTCTACTTTCTACTCTACTTCGCAAGTGTTAATTAGTATTGAAAAAATACCCCCTCTGAGTATTCACCCTGCTGGGATTGAACCTGGGCCCTAGCAGATGAACGCGTATGTGCTTGACCACTATGCCATGATGGATTAAAAGAAGAACGCGTCACAAATCTCCCTGTGGTGAATATAAGCACTAACCTACAGGATATTACCAAGCCTCTTCCCCGTTCAACTCAGGCCGGAGTGCAGGGTCAAAAGCAGAAGCACCCCGCACCAAGGTGAAAAAAGCACTCAGCAGATCCGGGAGGGATCATTATTTTATAGATAAAGGTAAAACTGCATCCACCTTCTACTCACTTCCAGTGTTAATAAAGTATTGAAAAGAATACCCCCTCTGGAGTAATTCACCTGTTGGCATGTCCTGTAGTGTGGGGTTGCTTATATTCACCACAGGAAGATTTGATCACGCATTCTTCTTTTAGTCCATCATGGCATAGTGGTCAAGCACATACGCGTTCATCTGCTAGGGCCCAGGTTCAATCCCAGCAGGGTGAATTACTCAGAGGGGGTATTTTTATCAATATATATATATATATATATATATATATATATATATATATATATATATATATATATATATATATATATATATATATATATATAATATAATATATATATTATATATATATAAGAATATTTGAATAATTTTGGTAAAATGCTATTCAAAATTATTTCTGAAATTTTAGAGCTTCACGAATGGAAATATCTAAATTTAAAACCATTTGGAAATATTAGGAATTAATATAAGCGAAATTTAATTTTACGCAAAATAATTTTATCTGTTAAAATTTAGTTGATGAAAAGGAACGTTAGGACTACATCACACCAAAGTATCTTCGATACCTTCGAAAAACATTAATATGTGTTAATTGTCTTTTGAAGAGTTCCTTTTTTGGATTGAAGTTATGTTCTGAGAGAGTGCGTGCGTTTAAGAAAAAAACCCACCCAAAGAAGAATTGTTATTTAGGAAAATTAAGTCTAGAAGAAGACTTTTATTTTGGTAATACTGAAGTATTATTTATGTAGTGCGAAGAACTGACTAACCAGAAAGTCACTGAAGTGAAGAAGTTTAAATTACAACGAGAAATTGTAATCTGAAAAAGAATTGGACGAAATCTAAGGAAAACACAATAAGTATTTACGAGAAGATTATTACGTGTGTTTTTGAACCAACTTATAGCTCGCAAAAAAAGCGAAGATTTTTGAGAGACATCATATTGTCAGATGAGAATTACGATTGTATACGAAGGAGAATACACTTCAAGCCTATTTACAGAAGAGAGGCTGATCGAAACCCTTGTAATATTTTCACGGACATTCAGAAGACAACTATATCGTGTTTATTTATTGATTGATCGAGTATTCAAGAGACTCTTTGTGATCGCACTTTAATCGATTTCGACATAGCTTTCTTACTATTATTTTTCTTTTGTTTCAAATTATTACTTTATTAAAAGAATACCGGGAAATGTCACCGCTTTATTTAACCGCCTGAATTAATCCATTTGACAATATATATATATATATATATATATATATATATATATATATATATATATATATATATATATATATATATATATATAATATATATATATATATATATATATATATATATATATATATATATATCTTCCTTTTTTCCCCCAAGACTGGGGGTAAGGTGCGTGACATGCATCGGAAAAGAGAAGTAGTAGAAGAATATGGCACAAGTCGAAAAGAAAGCCCAGCCTTACCGCCCCCTCTATACCTATTAGTGAGAACTCGGCGCAGTCAGAAAATCCACCCTAGAGCTTCACGGAACCGCGACGGACCATCACTATCGCATATCGTCAAGTGTAGGGTTCATTCCCTGGCCCAGGTGGGCCACAACCATACCCCCACACAAAACCCCGCCATTCACTCCTATTATGCACCTTTCTTCTCGCCTCTGCCAAACTCACATTTCTCTCATCCAGACATTCCTTTACTGACTCAATCCACTTTTTCTTCTGTCTCCCAGCCGGTCGATTCCCAACACACTTACCACTATACATCCGCTTAACCAACCGACTGTCATTCATCGTTTCCACATGACCAAACCATCTCAACGTACTTTCATTTATTCTCTCATTTACCCCTTTCTTCACACCACATAACTCTCTAATGCGTTCATTCCTCATTTTATCAATTCTTTTCACACCTAACACGCCCCTAAGATTATCCATCTGAACACATTGAACTTTAGATCTATACCTCTTATTCCAGACCATAGTCTCACTACTATACATTAACACAGGTAACAACATACTCTCATGTAAGACCATAGCGCACTCAAGACTTAGTCCCATTACATCCACCAAGGATTCACACGTAAAAAGGGAAAGATGGGAGTGTAACTCGATTGACATTAAATCAGCGTATTTGCAAGGAGATATATTTAAAAGGCGTGTGAATGTGACTCCTCCGAAAGCAAAAGAAGAAGGATACATCTGGGAGTTAAAAAAGACTGTGTATGAGTTGAAAGATGCTGGAAGAGTTTGGTATGAGAAAGTGGTGGTGGCGATAGTTGAACTGGGAGGTGTGAAAAGTAAGCTTGAACCTGCGTTGTTTATATGGAGAAATGGTAGTCGCTTGGAAAGGTTTATGTGTACCCATATGGATGATTTTTGTTTTGGGGGTTCTAAAATTTATGGAGACGGTTATTAACGGTATGAAAAAAAAATTGAAATAGGATCGGAAGATGCACAAGGGTTTAAATATATTGGTGTTAATATTCATGAACAAAAGGATTTTTATGGTGATAGGGAAATGGAAAAGAAGGAATTAAAGATGTATAGGTCTGTGGTGAGACAAATGAATTGGGTGAGTGAGCAAACGAGGAAGGATCTCTGTTATAATGTGAGTGATAGAAGTAGGTTCTTTAAAGGAGGAAAGGTGGAAGAAATGAGGAAACTTATAAATGTGACTAAAATGGGTAAAGTGACAAATATGGAAATATGGCCGAGTACGTTAATTGGTAAGGTTCAAGTGGAGGTGTATACTGATGCTTCTTATGGAATGGAAGGTTCTATTAGTAAGCAAGTGGGTTATATTATTGCTTTAAAAGATATAAAAGGGAATAGATGTCCGATTGCCTAAAGGTCAACATGTATGAGAAGAGTTGCAAGATCCACCATCGAGGCTGAAGCGATTGCTTTTATTGAGGGGACTCAAGCAGGTATATATATCTGGAAGAAAGTTGGAATGAAGTTGTAGGTGGTGATAGGTTGGATGTTGTTGTGTACACGGATTGCAGAACGTTGAAGAATGAGTTATATTCGGTGACACAAGTTGTGAGTAAATGGCTGAGAATAGATATAGCATGGATCAAGTGGATGATGGAAGAGAAGATTTCCAAAGTTGAATGGGTGGATACAAGACATCAATCGGGTGATGTTTTTAGGAAGACTAGAGTGGATGTAAAATGAATAAAAGAGTATGTAGAAGGAAAAAGGGGATGGGAGAGAAAGATATAAGAATGTTTGTTTTCTTTTCTTTTCCGCTGGGGTATCTATTCCTTGTCCTGTCCATTTTATCCTCCTTTATGTTACAGAGGGTCGTATAGATGTAGAGAATGATTCGTCAGCTTTTGACATTTACTGATAAGTGGTTTCAGTTTCTACTTTTTATGTCCTGATATCTCCTACAAAAATTTTATATCTTCTTTTTTATAGGGTATTATATGATATATGGGTATGGTTGGAAAAGTCTGTGGAAAGACTAGATTGGTTCTTGAGGACTTTTTGTTTTGTGGATAAGGTAGAACCTATAAAGTAAAAAGTAGATCATTGAAGTAGTTATTGAACGGAGTACTGAATTGAGGAAAGAGCTTCTATAAAACTGTATTGTGGGACTGAACTTTACATTTATTACCTTATTCCATTATTATTTATTATGCTATATCAATTTTAAAGTTAGCGTAATAACTTAGCAAAAGAGAAATATTTTTTTTAATTTATCAACTTCACCATCAGAACATAAAGTGAGTGTTTTGTGCATTTACGTAAAATCAGGGTTTATATATATATATTATATATATATAAATATATGTATATATTTATATATATATATATATATATATATAATATAATATAATATATATATATATATATATATATATATATATATATATATATATATATATATATATATATATATATATATTAATATATATATATATATATATATATATATATATATATATATACTATTATACATAATATACACGCCCTCGTGGCCGCAGGAGGTGGAGTCCCGCCTCTCACTTACGAGAGGACGCTGGCTTCAAATCCCTCCGCGTAGCAGTTGGGTTTATCTACCTGGGGCAGGAATGTTAAACTCGACTGGCAAAACCACGTTCGGGGCGCTGGTTTGGATAGCCGGCCTTAAAGTTCGATTCCTGTGGTCCCCCCGTGTTACCCCCTGCATAGGGCCGGATAAAGCACGTTAAAAGGTAGTAGTAGTATATATAATATACCGTATATATATATATATATATATATATATATATAATATAAATATATATATATATATATATATATATATATATATATATATATATATATATATATATATATATATATATATATATATATATATATAATATATATATATATATATATATATATATATATATATATATACTCTTGAAGTGATTGCTTCTTTGAATGTATTTCTTATTTGATTGATTAAAAAATTCCAAAAATGACATCAATAGAACTAATTCCCTTTAAAACACAAACACGGATTTTCAAATGCAAAACACAAAGATATTATAGGGTCAAGGTTGTTAAGAAATCACAAAAGTTAAAATAAAGTTATCAAAATAAAGATTATAAAATAATAACAATAATAATAAATTTTAAAATGTCCATAATTTACCTTTATTTCTTCATGGGTAAACTTTTTGAGCTTCACCAAAGGAAACTTTGACATCAAAAGATTTCCAAAGAATTCTTCTTCTTCTGATTCAAAATGTACCTCTGAGTCTGAACCCTTTTCACCTATTTTCTTTGATAATGAACAAACATTTCTTAGAGTCATAAATATCTGCAATTGAAAATGCCTTAATAAAAATAAATAATAATAATAATAATAATAATAATAATAATAATAATAATAATAATAATAATAATAATAATAATAATAATAATAATAATAATAAAAATAATATAATAATAAAATAATAACTAAGTCAGTGAAGGAGTGTCTGAATGAAAGGAATATGAGTTTGGCAGAGGTGAGCAGAAAGGTGCATAATAGGAGTGAATGACGGGGTTTTGTGAGGGGGAATTGTTGTGGGTCTGGTCCACTGGTTGAACCCTTACGCTGACGAGATACCACAGTGTTGTGAAACCTCAGGGTGGATTTTGGGCTGCGACGGGCTCACACTTAAGGTTATGAGGGGATTGTGTGGAGCGGGGTTTCCTTTTGACTTACGTCATGTTCTTCTACTTGAACTATTCTGTTTCCAGTGTATGTTGCGCACCTACCCCAATCTTGGGAAAAGGAGAAAGATAAATAATAATAATAATAATAATAATAATAATAATAATAATAATAATAATAATAATAATAATAATAATAATAATAATAATAATAATAATAATATGATAGTGGACGCAGCAGAAACCAAAGGGGAAGCGAAATACAGAAAGACCAGAAGAGAGAGAGTTTGGAAAGAAGGATAGTCAGAGGCGATTTATTGAAGAGATGAAGTGGAGTCTTGGAATCTACTGAAGATTTGGTTGGAATATTTTAGGATGCGAGAGAGAGAGAGAAACCTTTTGGTTCAAGGTAGCTAGAAATTTCAAAGGAAAAGAAAATTACGATTTTGGATTTTAAAAATGTAAACATTTAAATTGATTTCATTTCTAATCTGGGTTCGAAGAGCTACAAAATTTTAAAATCATTTCTTTTGGCTATTTTGGAATATTAATTATTAAATACAAAAATAAAATTATAAAGAGGAAATTTAAAATAATAAATTCTAGAAGGTGAAGCTGCATCTCTCAAGTCTATCATCGAGTCATGTGAAGTCAATTTTCCAAATTCTCTTCCACTGGTAGCAAAGGGCTGGAAATCTCTTCTATCACCTTTATCTTTAAGCGAATGGTGGTGATATATCGTTTAACATATTAATAGTAATAACAGTGATAGTGGTGATAATGATAATAATATTGTTAATAGTAATTTTTAATATATTGAATAGTGGTGAATATTAATATATAGTTTAGAGCATAATAATATTAATATTACAACATAGTGAGTAGCATAATATTAATATTAAAATAAAGTAATTAGTGGTGATTAATAGTGAAATATTGTGTTTAGCATTATAATAATAATAATGATAATGATAATAATAGTATGTATATGTACGTATGTTTATGTACGTATATGTATTTACGTGTATATTTATCCATATTATATATATATATATATATATATATATATATAATATATATATATATAGATATATATATATATAATATATATATATATATATATATATATATATACTATATATATGGCCAGACCTCCGAAAGCATCATGCATGTAACTAAAAATTATAACAGCTACAGCGAAAATAAAATCATTTTTGATCTAGAAATAATATGTAGGTTTATTTGAAACTTAAAAAAAAAAATTTATTTTATTTCTAATATTATTAATAACACCTTAAAAAATATTAGTATAATCTTTGGTTTGGGAAAAGTACGCTCTCAACAACCTTGCAGTTCTCATTCAACCTTCCATTTTCTGCTGTAGTTGGCGAGAGAAGAGTTCCCAAAATAGTTTTTATTCTGCTCTTGGAGAAAATGTTAATTTTTCTTTTTATTTCCCTTTTTTAGGGGGTTCGAGCCGACGAGGGACAGAGGGGGGGGGACTTCGTCCCCCCGGTGAGGCCGCGAAACCCGACTCTTGCCATCGTTCTTGTTTACCCGTGGGGTATCATAGTATTAGGTTAAAAAAGAAAAAAATCAATATTTGCACCTTTGCGTGCTCACTTGGAGTGACGCGAGCTTCCTTTCGTATTGTCAGAAAAACGTAATATCATTACAAGTTTCAACATTTTTAACAATTTTTAAATTTTCCAAAAAGCGTTATTTTTTAATTTTTTTAATTACAGGATAAAAATGTGTATTTCATTAATAAAATTTTATATTTTCCTGTACCTGTTATGTTTTTTTGATTATGTGCATTTTCTTTCTGGAGGGCTGACCTATAGATATATATAAAGATATATATATAATTATATATATATATATATATAGATATATATATATATATATATATATATAATATATATATATACTATATATATATTATATATATAATATAGATATATATATATATATATTACGCGTTATATATACTATAATATATTTCTCTTTCTTTCTGTTTCTCTCTCTTTCCTTTCTTTCCCCAAGATGGGGGTAAGGTGCTGTATACAAGCATCGCGGAAAAGAAAAGCGTTAGGAGACATGACAAACGTCTCGCAAAAGGAAAGCCCAGCCTTACCGCCCCCTCTGTACCATTAATTAGTGAGAGCTCGTCACAGGACAGGGAAAATCCACCCTAAGAGCATCATGGACCGCGGGACACCCCACATGTAAATCGTCAATGTAAGGGGTCATCCCCTGGCCCAGGTGGGCCACAACATTACCCCCTCACAAAACCCCCGCCATTCTCTTCCTATCATGCACCTTTTATTCTCGCCTTCCAAACTCACATTTCTCTCCATTCAGACATGCGTTCT
>JABUQX010134532.1:0-15000 GCA_015478945.1 Trachelipus rathkii | reverse complement strand
ACTTTGATTGAGAAGCTGTAACTTTTTTCCCTAAAGAGAGAGCGGATTTTCATTTTCTTTATTATTTTTTTAGGAGTATATCCTGTGATTTTTATAAAATTCGGGGGATACACCCCTCTGCACTACTATTACCCAAAATAAAATAAAATAAAAACAAATAAAAAATAAAATAAAATTTAAATAAAATATGTGAAAATACTAAATATATACACAAATATAATAAAATATTCATGGTAAACTATGACACAACCCAAGTGAGGACCCGCAATTCTCTTATTGATTACTTAATGTGTTTTAGGACTTCCTGGGGACCTCACAGGTCCCCCCCCTAGCCCTTGGCCTCTTCAGAAAACGAGAGCAAAGTAGTCTCCAAAGAAATACAAAAACTGCCTGGATCTCCTGGCATTGCAAGTTGCTGAGAACCTAGTATGATCTAAATAATCTAGGAAATCCCTCCCCACCAGCCAGCAATTCTCTTTCATAATTAAGAAAAAAAAATATATAGAAAAAAAGTGAAATGGGATCAAAAAATATATCCCTAAGTCGTTCACTTAAATTTTTTATCATTATTATTTTTTGATATTTCTGAATTTTAATTATTATTATTAATGTTATTTTATAATAAATTGAATTAAAAAATAAAATAAAATTTCATGTTTTGAATTTTAATTTCATACATTAAAAACAATAAATGATATTTTCAATCAGCAATTTTCAGTGGCCAAATTAATTAAAAAATAGAATAGAATAGAATAAAATAAAATAAAATAAAATAAAATAAAAAATATGCAAAATAAAACAATATAATATATATTATATAAGGTATATCATATATTAAATAATATATATTTTTTGACACTGCGAAGGGACCCGTATTAAATTCCATTAAGAATTTAGGGTCATGTCAATTGCTTCTTACGTTCTTTGGAGAAGTTTTTTTTTAATAATGAAAAGGTAAAATTTACCCGATAAGAGAGAAAATAAATTTATTCAATATGTTTTTGGTGAAATTTAATAAATTTTTAATACTTTACTTTTTAATTTTTTTTTTATTATTATTTTTTTTCAAACATTTTTATTTAGACAATTAAGATTTTTTTTTAAACAATTTTATTTAATCATTAAGATTTATTACTATGAAATTCTCTCTCTCTCTCTCTCTCTCTCTCTCTCTCTCTCTCTCTCTCTTTCCTCTCTCTCTCTCAACCTACCTTTACTATATTCCTCCTTCCCCTTTACCGCTTCCTTCTACTCCACCGCTACCACTTCCTTCTCCCCCGCCGCAACCACCTCTTCGATCGTTATACTCATGAACTCATGTTTGCAGATAGAAGGTCGCGTGTTGGTGAGCAAAAGTTCGTTGGCCTAACTGTTACCTTGTCTGACTCTTCACCGACTAACGCTCTGGAGGGGAGTGCTGTAGCTGTCGCCTAGCAACTCATCCGTAAGGCAACCGTGGCAGTTTTAATGACGGATTCTTTCCCGATCCTAGTGCTAGACCTTTCATAAGCCAGAGACGCTAACGGAAGATTACGCGTTGCTGGTCATTTTTCGTACAATTATCTGCATCAACAAAATATACCAACACTTAATGAGATGAGGGTAATTAATACAAACAATATTATATTTTATTAAATTTGTTCTTATAGTTCTAACTCTAGCCTGGAGGCTAGGGATACGGATCGAGATATATTTATCATATATTTATGATGCTTGAGAATCCCTTTGCTGATCAGTTCCCCGGAGGCCCTGCCCGATTTGCTTAAATGTTCCGCAGTCATGAACAAATATGCGATAACATATTTTTTTATTATTATGAAGGCATGCGCATAGCACGTTTATATTCATTGAGAAGCTTCCTATTGCATTACGCAACCACCCAGGAAAATCATTATTTTTTTCTTTATATTCTTGGGGCCTGTATTTTACTTCATATCTGAACCATAACTACTGTCCAAATAAAGCTACTTGTTGGAAACTGGAGCTTTAATACCCTGCAAACTACTTCAACATATTAGCAAAGCCTATAATAAAGTCCCCTATTCTATTATAGGCCGATGCACAAATTCTCATACTATGTAATAGAGATAAGCACGATCGTTCATGACTTCGGAGGACGAGTCACCAAAGATGTTAAAACCTAGATCATGTATTCCCTATTGTTTCTTCCATTTTCAACCGCCCTATTTAAAACAAACAAATGGTAAAATCATATGAAAATATGCCAGATTCGCTAGACATTGCTGCCAAACGTCAGCAATATCTTCCTATAGTCTGGTGAAAATGGCATCTTTCATATAATTTTGCTATTTGCTTGTTCAAAATTAAGGCGGATGAAAATAAAAAAAAACAATGGGAATACTTGATCGCTTTTTTTCATATCTTTTGTAACTCCTCGTTGGGAGTCATGAACGATTTTGCCAATCTCTACTATGGAATAGGTAGTGTAGTTTCTAATTGAATGAAAAACTGTTTGAGTAACAAAAAATAACGATTTAGATGAGGAAAGAAAAAGTAGATTTCCTGTCTTGATGATACGGAATTGACTATACTACTATTGGGAATCTAGAAAGTTGAATGCAAATCCAGCATCACTTGAGGGGGGTGGGGGGGAACCTTGGCCGATCTGATGTGACAAATTAATTCTCAAACCAAAAGTGGAAGGTATTTTATGATTTTTAAAAAAAGGAAAAAATATAATTGAGGTGTAGTACCATTAGTAGTAATTCGAAAAGATGAGAGCCAATCTTTAGAACGTATAATAACATAGCTAACAAAATGTCAGTTAACAAATAGTAATGATTCTGACAAGAGGAACTTCATAATACTAATGTCAGGTCGTTAATTGAATATACGCGTAAATTTGGACAACAAACCTACGAAATGTGCATAAATATTAAAAGGCAATAAAACGTAAAGCTACAAGGACGATTTGACTTTGAAAATAGAGTTAGAGGACATTTAAAAGACAGACAAGTTTTTTATGGAAAGATTTCTTGGAGGAAAAATGATCCAAGTTTATAAAATTTTCTCGTCCTAATTTGCCTTTGTTGAGGAGAGTAATTTTAAAATTGAGTAGTCTTTCTGTATGTAAGCGTAATTAATTTTTGTCTAAATATAATCAGATTGATTATTAAAATATTAAATTAAAAATTAAAATATTAAAAAAATTAAAATATAAATATAAAAAATTAAATTCTAATCGAGTTATCAGTATCTTCGTTCATTTATTTCATTAATTCAATTTAATTCTTTTATTTAATACAATTCAATTTTGAAAAATAAAAGTAATTTAATATAGAATTTTATTAATCATAATATGTTAACATTTATTATACCATTTTGCACAATAATAATAATTCTCTTCCATCTCTAATTCTACATTATTCACTCTGTCTCCTGCTTTTATTCAAAACCGAATTGAATCGCCCTTATCCTATTAAAAATTCATTAAAATATCTACTTATAAATTACTTGCTTCATTTACACATTTTTCTGCTTTCTTTCTGTTTGATGCGAAGATTTACTTCATTCATATGAGGAGAGCGTGGAGGGAACACTTCGAAAATCCACATAACATTGGCAGCAATGAACAGGTGGCAGTGACTGTGCGTGCGTTTGGTGGTGTAAGAAGAAATAGGTATTTTGGGGATGAGGTAATGGGTAGAGTAAGAAAGTTGAAGAATGGTAAATCTGCAGGAAGAGACGGAATTACTGGCGAAATTATTAGAATGGAGATGAGATGATGATTGAATGGATTTGGAAGTTGTGTAACAAAGAGTTTATGGAGGGTATAGTTCCGGGGGATTGGAGGACAGCATTAATAGTACCCTTATGTAAGTGTAAGGGATATAAGGGGAACTGTAGGAATTATAGGAGAAATAGTTTATGGTGTGTTGTAGGCAAGATATATGCTGGTATTTTGGTTGAGTGCGCGTCGAGTGACCGATCGGTGAAGAACAAGGTGCATTTAGAAGTTTTAGAGGATGAATAGATCAAATTTTTAAGATGGAGAAAATAGGAATAAAATCGTATTTAGGTTTTATGGACTTACAACAGGCGAATGACAGGATTAATAGAGAAGCTCTGTGGCAGGTGTTAATTAATGATATATGGTGTTGGTGGAAGCTTCTGAATGGAATCAAAAGTATGTATGACGATAGTGAGGCTTGTGTAAGGATAAATGGAGCTGAAGTGATTGGTTTAATATTAATAGTTGAGTAAGGCAGGGATGTATTATATCTCCTTGGATACTTAATTTATATATTTATGGGGTGATGAAAGAATTAGAGGTAGGGGTAGCAGGTTGTTAGAATGATGGGAGAATGGAAAAAAAGTGGAGGGTGGCTTGCTTATTGTACGCGGATAATTCGGTTTTGTGTATCGAATTTGAAGAGAGTTTGAGAGAATTGGTACAAGGGTTTGGTTTCATGTTAGATAGTGAGCAATTGGTATAAGTTACCGAGTTTAAATATTTGGGACATATGTTGGATGAAATGGAAACGGATAATGCAGTGTGTAGCAGGAACGTTGTGAATGGTAGGAAGGTGCATGGTGCAATTAAATCCTTGGTTTATCATGAGGGTATGTTGTGACCTGTGTTAATGTATAGTAATGAAATTATGGTCTGGAATAAAAGGTATAGAAGTTGTGAGACTATGGTTCAGATGGACAATCTTAAGCGCGTGTTAGCGATGAAAGAATTGATAAAAATGAAGAATGACGCATAGGGAGTTGTGTAGTGTGAAGAAAGGCATAAAATAAGAGAATAAACGAGATGGTTTGGTCATAAGAAAAGTATGGATGACAGTAGGTTGGTTAAGAGGAGAGGATGTATAATGGTGTGCGCTCGGCTGGGAGACCGAAGAAAAAGTGGATTGAATCAGTAAAGGAATGTCTGAAGGAAAGGAATGCTTCTTTGACAGAGGCAAGAAGAAATGTGCATAATAGAAGTGAAAGGCGGAGTTTTGTGAGGGTGGTATGGTTGTGGGTCGGCTACGGCTGGTCCAACGGATGAACCCCTACATTGACGAATGATACCACACTCAAGAGTCCTCGAGGTGTCCCTGCGACGAGATCTCACCTAAGGATAATGAGGGTATGATAGAGGAAGAGGGGCTTTCTTTTCGACTTGCATAATGCTCCTCCAATACTTTTCTTATTCCGGTGTATGCTGCGCATCACACGCCAAAGGAAGATTATGATGATATAAAAGAGGTAAGATATTTTTCTTCACTTCTCTGCTAAAGGATTAACCTTTATCTACTTTTCAGGTTAATAAAGTACTCAGTGGAATGAGAGGATGAAGGAGGGGGGAGGGGGGAGGTGCTGGCTGTGAAAGAGTTGAGACAAATAAATGAAGAATGATTAAAAACTGCATTTCTCTTTTTAATTTTCCTAACCTTTTAAATGAGGACGTTTCAAATGGATTTTCCTTTTTTCCCTAATTCCTCTCCGTGTAAATTGGTTTTTCCTTCTATTTTATATATGTATTCGATATTGATGAGCCATGAATAAGGAACACTTGTCATACGTCTCTCACTAGTCACCATAACCTACACAAATTACGTCTCTCACTAGTCACCTGAATAAGGAACACTTGTCATACGTCTCTCACTAGTCACCATAACCTACACAAATTCTCTTCCCTCATTTACTCTTTTCTATCATAATTTTTATTGCTTTAATTACCGTAATTATTAATTGTTCTTTATTGACACGAGAACGCCCAGTACTCAATTCCTCTTCTTCATTAACTGTAATTATGTGGTTATAAGAAACATTGAATTTTTATCCTTTTTTTTTTTTGGTGATTTTTGCTATATAGCCGAGTTCGAACGTTGACCTGGAAGTCTACAGGATTTTTAGGCATTTTGCAATATCAACCACAAAACTGCAATACAGGTTATCCATTATTATCCAATCAATTATATATTTTCTAGAAATAATACCCATTACCATATACTCGTCTTGATACTTTGCTATCTTGTTTAACATATCACCATCAACACTGGTCTATGCTGGTATCTGGAGGATGGTAAGGAACTATGTTAATTCTTCCAGAGGCAAATCTAATTCACCACTTATTAAGAATGATTTGCTTTCTAGTTCATCATTTCTTGGTCTCTCTCTTTGTCTGGTAAAGAGGCACTTTTATGTATTTCCATTATGACTATTCTTCAAGATCGATTTCATAATAATCAAAATCATCATTCTTGTCTCTATAATTTGCGTATCTTTAATTTTCCATTTGACATGGAATTTCATTATGCATTTTTATTTTCGTTGATTTCTTTATTTCTTGTGCCAGTTCCATGTTTCTTAAGAAAGTGTATTTTTAAATGTCCTTTCCGATTACAATCATAGCTGCACTCAGAACATTTAAATAATTTCGAATCACTATGAGTTAGCAGATGAATTTTTAAGCTACTTTTGTGATTACATTCATAGCTGCACTCAGAACATTTAAATAATTTCGAATTGCTGTGAGTTAATAAATGAATTTTTAAGTTACCTTTCTGATTACATTCATAGCTGCACTCAGAACATTTAAAATTTTTTTCGATTTTTTTTTTTTTTTTTTTTTTTTTTTTTTTTTTCACCTTTCTTAAGGGTTACCATTTAATGCGCGGGCCCGAACCTCGGGCCTAAGCGCATATGGTTGTCCCGGCAGGTTCTTTAACAACCAAGAACCATTCTCAGTATTCTGGCGCTCTGTCGTATTATAATGGAGCTCATCTCCAACGTTGTTACTTCCACCGGTAGTCTTTCAATATATTGTATTAAGCTTTTTTTTATCACTCCCATACTTCCAATTACCACAGGGATAACCTCTGCTCTATCAATGTCATTCCACATTCCTTGTAATGAGTATTTCAGAGTTTGGTACTTAACTTCCTTTTCAGTTTCATATGCTGATACTCTGCCGTCCCATGGAATTCCTATCTCTATAATGTATGCCTTTCTTTCTCTTTTATCTTTTACAACAATATCCGGTTTGTTATGTCTTATAGGTACATCTGTGGGAATGCTATAGTCGTATAGTATTAGCGCGTGGTTATTTTCTTCTATTGCGTTTGGTTTGTGTTCCCAGTATTTGGATGCTTCTATTGTTATTTTGATTTTCACAAATTCTTAAATGATTGTCAGTTTGCATATTGTATTATGTCTTTCGGTGTATTGTTGGCGATGGAGAAGCGTTTCACAGCTTGATAATATATGGCTAGCTGTTTCCGGATATTCTTTGCACATTCGCATTTTGTTGGATATATTCTCTTTCTCTATCTCTCTCTTGAACCAATTTGCGGTCGTAATGCTAAGTCTGTGCCCCTTACAATGGTTCTCTCGATCTTCTTTTTCTTAATACCCCTGCACTACTGGCTTCTATCATTGTCTTACTATATATACACCGTGTTCTTATAATATTTTGTATTCCTTTGGCAAATGCATGCTCCTTCCAATTATTTTTCATTGTTTTTTTCTTCTTGCTTTCTGTGCTCATTTCTTAGGTGTTTCATCTTTTCCTTCTTTGTATTCCTTCTGTTGTTGGATCATCGTTAGGGATATCATACTTCCGTAGGTAATCTCTTTTTTTGGCTGTTAAAGATGTTCTCATCGCTTTCCCTGTTTCGTGCTCCTTCACCCATCTGATAAATTTACTATCACTTTCTTCAATATAGGTTGTTAATCCGATCACTTCCTCTCTATATACTGCATCTATTTCCTGAAGTCCCATTCCACCTTGATCCCTGGGGACATACATTCTTGCCAGGCATTGGTTCTTATATATCAATTTATTGGGGTGTTGCTGTGAGTTAGCAGATGACTTTTTAAGTGACTTTTCCGACTACATTCATAGCTGCACTCAGAACATTTAAATAACTTCGAATTGCTGTGAATTAGCAGATGACGTTGTAAGTCATTTCTCCGATTAGATTCATAGCTGCACCCAGAGCATTTAAATAATTTCGAATTGCTGTGAGTTAGCAGATGAAATTTTAACTGAGGCTTCTGATTACATTCATAGTTGCACTTAGAACATTTAAATAATTTCGAATTGCTGTGAGTTAGCAAATGAGATTTTAAGTTACCTTTGTGATTACATTCATAGCTGCACTCAGAACATTTAAATAACTTCAAATTGCTGTGAGTTAACAGATGAGATTTTAAGCTACTTTTCAAATTACATTCATAGCTGCACTCAGAACATCTAAATAATTTCAAATTGCTGTGATTTAATAAATGAATTTTTAAACTACATTTGTGATTACATTCATAGCTGCACTCAGAACATTTAAATAATTTCGAATTGCAATGAGTTAGCAGATGACTTTTTAAGTGATCTTTATGATTACATTCATAGCTGCATTTAGAACATTTAATTAATTTCGAATTTTTTTTTTTTTTTTTTTTTTTCCCTTTTCCACTCCTCGTTGGGAGGTATTTATCCCTCATCCGGGTCCAAACCTCAGACCAAAGGATGAGGGATTTTGTTTACCCCCCAGCACCCCCGGAACATGTGCCCGAAGTGCGCAGAATGGCACCCCATATCTTCCGCGGAGCCCACATGGATTCCCTCCAAGGCATGGACAACTCGCCATCCATGCACGCGTCACCCAAATTCTCATTCCGTTCGTCAGTACCCGGTCACCCCGAGCTGTTCAGATTCCTCGCCCGAGACACCGACCCGTCGGAACTGGCCTGTTTAAACCAGCCCAACAGCGTAAGCGCAGTTTAACGTACGGGAATCGAACTTTCATTGCTCGGAGGGACTAGCACCGAACAGAGCACGAAAGAGGAAGTTCCGGGAGAGCAATGCGCGGAAGAGGCCACATCCAAAAACCCTGGAAAGGGTGCGGAAGCAATCCGCCTCTGGAAAACGGAAAATGCCATTTCACATCCACCTCATTGCACCAAGAACCGGAGCCCGCTGCGTTTTTCTCCAGACCCTTATTATCAATTTCTCTCGAAAAATATTCGAGGTGTACGAAATTTACTGATATTGATGATGGATAAAGTGAACTGTGGCAAGCATTCCACCCACCTGACAGCCCACCTAATGTAGGGTCTGGTTTTTCAACTTGATGTTAGTTGTTTCTTCGCTCTAGGACACTGCAGGGCAGGACAGTATACCCTGCCCAACAGTGTCCCAGAGAGCCCCCACCAACGACAAGGTAAACAACGATTGCGGGTAGGTTGCTGTGAGTTAGCATATGACGTTTTAAGTTACCTTTCTGATTACATTCACAATTGCAATGGGCACACTTAACTTTCTTTTTGCATTTTGATGCGTCTTTTAAATGGGCCTCTCGTATCAACTCATCATGTTTGCTTTCAACCAGTAAAAAATTACAAATATACTTGCAACTATAGGTTTAATCACTGACATATAATGCGTCTTAATGGCTGGTCAAAAGTTACTGACGAGTTAAGTGTACTGACTTACCAAGAACTTAATACAACCTTAGAACCTTGTTCACCTTGATCAGCGACACCAATGAGCATTAGTCTGAAAAAAAATTTCTTATAATAGAATGCAGTCAGAAGAAATTTTAAAGGCCTTAAGGAATTGTTATAAATATATGATTATTAATTTATAAAATCATTATGTAACAGTGAGTATATAATATATATATATATTTGACACTCCATAATAATTATTATACTATATATATATTATATATTAAAACCAGTATATATATATATATACCTATATATATATATATAATTATATAAATTATATAGTATATATATACTATATATGTTAATAGTCATAGCATGTAATTATATATTATATATATATATTATATATATTATTAATATCAGTCATAACTTTAATAAATAAGTTAAAATAATAAGGATAATATATATATATCATAATTAAATAATGTATAATTATTTCTTTATCTACCTCTTTCCCCCAAGTTACTGGGTACATTATTTGCGCGATAAGTGCGTGTAATGCGTATTCGGAAAGGAAAAAGCAGTTAGAAGATAATATATGAGCACCAAAAGTCGAAAAACATAACGAAAAGCCCAGCCCTACCGCCCCCTCTGTACCATTAATTAGTGGGAACTCGTCACAGGACAGAAATCCACGTCGGCTAAGCTTCATGGACCACGACGAACCCTTCACTATGATAAAATCTCAGTGTAAGGGTTCATCCCTTGGAACCCAGGTGGGCCACAAACATACCCCCTAACAAAACCCCGCGCAGTCACTCCTATATAGCACACCTATTTATTCTCGCTCTGCCAAACTTACATTTCTCGCCTCCAGGCATTCGTTCACTGACTCAATCACTTTTATTCGGATATACTCCAGCACCGTCGTAAGTTACCCAACACACTCGCCATCTTTTATACATTAACGCTTACAAACAAACTGACTATCTCTTCATCTTCCACATGAGCGGAACCATCTCTACTTTCATTTATTCTCTCTATTACCCCTTTCTTCACACCACACTAAACTCTCTAATAAGTTCATCCTCATTATATTCAATTCTTCTCACACCTAGCATGCCCTTAAGATTGTCCAATCAGAACACATTGAACTTTAGATCTATACTTCTTATTCGCCAGACCATAGTTCTCACTACTATTACAATAACACAGGTAAGCATTACCACACATCAAAACCCATTATGTGTAAGACTCTAGATGCACTCAAATTAGTCCTCCACTTACATTCTTTACCAACGATTTAATTCACCAGCAACCTTCCTGCCATTCACAACTTTCTACTACACTCTGCAGTGCAATCTGGGTTCCTCCCTTATCTTTCATCCTTAACACACATACTCTAAAAAATATTTAAACTCTAGAGCACTTGTTACAACTCCCACTTTCACGCTCGTACACAAATAACTCACCACTGAGGACTGTCCTCACTCAAAACCATTACCTTACTCTTATCTACGTTTACTTGCAAACCCCTCCTTTTAAACACCCTGCCAAATCCTTCTACCAATCCCCCTCAAACTCTCTTCAGGATTCGCACACACAAAAACCAAAAAATTATCCGCATTAAAATTAGGAAGCGCACACCTTTCCAGTCTCATCTCCATTTCTAACACCATTTCCTGCGCCGCCCACACCTCTAATTCTTTTCATACCCCAAGTCCATATACAAATGAATGAACCAAGGAGACAAACACAATCCTGCCTCACTCCGCTATAATAACTAAATCAAACAATGTTTGACACCATTTATTCTACACACGCCTTCACTAATCGTCATACATACTTTTGATTCATAGGGGAAGCGTTATAATAATACAATATGTCATAACAGTTAAAAATGACCGCTTTCCCATATAACCCGAAAGAGATCACTTTATGGCGTGATCGCATAAAAGCTAGATTTTTAATTTTCTGGATCAAGTCTCCCTTTCATTTTTCTCTAGAAATCATTATTTGTTTCAATGTAAGATTTGATCCACACGTCCTTACCACTCCATAACCGCCACCTTGTTCTTTCCACCAAATCAGTTTCTTCAGTCATCGACGGGCACTCTTCGACCAAAACACCAGCATATATCTTCCTACAATACTCAATAAACTAATTCCCCTTAATTTCTACAGTTGCCCCTTCACCTTATCCGTCCCTATTAACCACTATACTATATAAGGGACTATACTGTCTCTCCTCCAATCCCTCGGGCCTATACCCTCCATAAAAACTCCATAAACAACTTCCAATCCAATCAATAATCCCATCTCCCAACGTTCTTTGATTTCTAGATTCACCAGTAATAATCATCTAATAACCTGCAAGATTTACCATTCTTCAACTTTCTCACCTTCTACCTATTACCTCCCCCTTGAAATAAAAACCTCGTCCCACAAAATATCATATCCTTCTGCACCATGCTAAATCCCACAGCAACATTCCACTATCCTCCTCTTTATTACTGCAATATATATATATATATATATAATATGTACATAGCTTTTTTATATTATATACATTATAGCTATATAATATATATTTGGTATATATATATATATATTATATAATAATATATATATATATATATATTATATATATATATATATATTATATATATATATATATATATATATATAATACTAGATATCATAATCCCATGCTGCATTGCATTCACAACTACGCTGCTATAGACATATTTCCTCACTCCTATACGTCGATACTATGTCCGAGTACACAGCGACTATAATTTTCCGATAATATACATATATATATATTAATTATAATTATATATATATATTATAATATTATATATTTATGAATATATAGTATAATAGTATATAGATCAGATATATTATCTTTTCTTTTATGCTTCCTCTTTGCCCCAAGGGACTGTGGCAGGTTTAAAGGTGCGTGTCATGCATCGGTAAAACTAGAAAAGCAGTTAGTAAGAATAATGGAGACAAAATGATCGAAAAGGAAAGCCCAGCCTTACCGCCCCCTCTATGCTACATTAATTAGTGAGAACTCTCACATGGTACAGGAATATTAAATCCAGTCCCTAAGAGTTTCATGCGACCGCGAATCGGTACCTACTCTACATATGGTAAATCGTCAATATTAAGGGTTCATCCCTTGGCCCAGTGGGCCACAACCAATACCCCCCTCAAAAAACCCCGCCATTCTCTCCATCATGCACTTATATTCTCGCCTCTGCCAAACTCACATTTCGTCTCCATTCAGACCATTCGTTATCACCGACTTTCATCCACATTTCTTCTTCGGTCTCCCGCGGTCGTTCCCAACACACTCGGCCACGATATACATCCGCTTAAAACCCAACGACTTACATTCATCCTATTCCACGATGACCAAACCATCTCAACATACTTTAGTTATTTCTCTCATTTTACCCCTATTCTACACACCACACAATCTCTCTTAAATACGTTCATGTCCTCATTTCTATTAATTCTTCTCACCACCTTAGTGAGCATGCCCCCTAAAGATTTGTCCATCTGAACACATTGAACTTATATAGCATTCTGAATACTTCTTATTTCCAGAGCATTAAGTCTCACTCCATACAATTAAACACAAGGTAACAACATACCCTCATGTAATAACCTAAGACCACTCAAGACTTAGTCCCTTTACATATATATATAAACGGTTTAATTGCACCAGCAACCTTACTGCCATTCAGCAATTACTTCCACTATCACTCATGCATCATTCCGTTCCCTTTCTCCTATTACCAACACATATCCACTAAATATTATTAAAACCTCTATGAAGCACTTGCCTCACACGCCTCATCATCTAAACATAACCTTCACAACTGAGGACTGTCCTCACTCACTTAACCATAACCTTAACTTTTATCTACGATTTACTTTCAAACCCTCCTTTTACATACCCATGCCAAATCCTCTACCAATCCTCTTCAAAGCCTCTCTTCAATTCCCACACAGAATACCAAATTCATACCGCATATAATGGTATGAGAGCACCCTCCAACCTACCTCTCCATTTCCCATCATTCTAACACTATGTCTTGCCATCCCCACCTCGAGATTCTTCATAATACCCCATCCAAGTACAAATTGAATAACCAAGGAGACAAATCACAACACAACCCTGTCTCACTTCCGCTATTAATCCTAAAACCAAATCACCATTGACACTTCATTTATTCTTACAACACCGCTGCACTATCGTTTATACATAACTTTTGAATTCCATTTCAGAAGACCTAACACCAACACCAATATCACTAATACCTGCCAATAAAGCTTCCCTATTAACCCTATTTTATGCCTGTTGAAAATATTAAACCAAATATTAATATTATCTTCTTCTCCTCATTTTCTCAATCAATTTGTTTCAATGTAAAGATTTGATCACACACATCCTCTACCACTCCTAAACGCACCTTGTTCTTTAACCAAACCAGTCCCTCAGTTCACTCGACGCACTTCATTTCAACCAAATTACCAGGCATATTAACACTTCCCTACAACACTCAATTAATAAACTTAATTCCTTACCATTATACATTTCTTATACAGTTCCCTTCTCCACTATCACCCTTATATATAGGTACTATTACCATGCTCTCCTCAATCCCTTGGAACTTATACCCTCCAATAAACGCTTTGTTATATTACACAGCATATCCAAATCCAATCAATCACCATCTCTTCTCCGCTCTTGATCATTTCACTAGTAATTTCATATATACCCTGAGTAATTTACCATTTCTTCAAACTTTTCTCAGCTCTACCCATTACCTTCCTCACTTACTAAAACCTTCAATCCCCAAATTCCGATTCACTTCTGTGCACCATCAAAACCACACCCACATTCAACTAATACACTCTTCTAATTTACTGTTAAGATTGTGGGCAGATTTTCGAAGTGTTCTTTCATCAACACTCCCCTGCACATCACATTTCATCATCAATTACAAATTTAAGCCACTCATCCCTATCATTTATTCTTAAGCAGATTCCCCCTTTATTCACATTTCTTCTCGCCCCTTTCAGCGACTTCCTTCCAGAAGAGCTTCCTTTACCCTTGTAAGTCTCTCTTTATTCTAGGACTCGTCTCTCTTGCCATTCTAAGACTAATCTTCTCTTTCTTGCCATTCTAAGACTAATTCTTTTTTCCTCTTTATTATCTCTTATCTTTACCAACTTTATTAAATTCTTCGATTAGTTAAATTTTAAATTAGAACATTTTTTATCTTTAAACCGACCTTTCATTTACCTTCTTCACTCCACTCATTCGCTGTAACATTCTTTTACTTACCTACTTTTAGCACATCCACAACACTTCTTGCACTACTATACCAAATTGCTTCCTTACATTTTGCCCCCCAGAGTTGTTCAGTATCAACTCTTTTTCACATTCAACCGATTTACTAGGGAGCGCTCTACATACTTATCCCCATTGTCTTGTTCACTTAACTTCTAACACTCTTTATTTCCACTACTTCCCTTTTCGCTATACACGCTTCCTTCTCCATCCAAGCCCCCACTAACTTA